>JABBWF010000299.1:0-41333 GCA_016647645.1 Suillus variegatus | reverse complement strand
AATACACTCGAGGCCTCGAGGCTTGCCGTACCCATGCGTAACAATGCGACCGAGAAGTCTTCATCCCATTGCGGAATAAGAGCAGCTTGGTGGCCAAATAGGAGACGAGAGACTCTACCCTCCGTAGCAATTTGGGTAAAGGCATTGAGGAATAGAGCCAGAAATATGACGGCTAGAAGGGAAGATTCGAACAGGCAAGGCACATAGCTGAGCAGAGGATAAGATGAGTCCGATAGCCATAGAACTGAATGGAAGTGGATGAGTGCAAGAA
The DNA here is from genome assembly GCA_016647645.1 of Suillus variegatus. NCBI lineage: Eukaryota > Fungi > Basidiomycota > Agaricomycetes > Boletales > Suillaceae > Suillus > Suillus variegatus. Next base: position 41,062 of record JABBWF010000299.1, on the reverse strand, counting down.
GCGACACGAACGCCGATGGGAAGAGGCTGATGGGAACGACCAATCTTGCTTATCCCATCAAGTGGATGATTGTGAGCTAGAAAGGGTTGTTAACTATCATCCCATGAGGCGAGATAAGCCACCGAACCTGAAGCAAAGGTAGCAGAATAGTAAATACAACATGGCTTGTCTGGCCGTGAAGTCGCGCCTTCGAGCGTTATCCAGTGAGTCACTGGGAAGAGTATGTGTGCAAAAGAAAGCATAGCCAAGCTTTTTTTCTTCACGTAAGTGAGTGATCTTGCACATTACGCTAGAACCGCCCAGATTAAATGGCGAAGGGCGGTGTGCACCGCCTTCCAACCATGTGTTAGTCCTTCCATGCATAAAACAGCGCAAACAGCGCAAAAAGTGGACCAGCAGAGATCCGCGGTTTCTCTCTTGGCGACATAAGTCCCCGCTGACTGCAACCATGACAAGTTCCACGTTGTAAACTTGTCTGCTGCTTGAGCGAGAACGATGAGCCATATAACGACCATCTTGGAAACTAAGTATAGCGAGGGCGAACGAAGCGCAAAACGAGTTACTGAAGACGATAGATCCAGGGGGAAGATAGATGGGATAGCAGAGTATGGGAATGCACGGAGCCTTGCAGTGCGAGTGAAACGGGTCATAAATTCATCCCTGGGCACTACGATGTTCCGTATACGATGTAAGAGAACCGCCTAGTGCAAAGTCAGTCACAGAGCACATTACTTGCGGGTATAACACACCATAATGACCAATCCAAAAACATACCAAGACGTCAGAAAGCTCCATGGACCTGGTAAAGGGGTAGATACGGGTGGGGGAGGAGACTGTGATAACAGGAATTCATCGGACAGGTCATGCTTAACTCCGAAGGCGAATAGACTCTCGGAGCTGTGCATCCATCTGTCATCTGTGCCCAATTTCCGTATGCGACCCAGCAATTGGACTGGGAAGGTCAACAGCGTGACAGATGCCTGGATAACACTTGACTTTGCGAGTCTGAACACTTCGACTGTAGCATTCGCCAGCATCGTGTTCAGTTCAAGAAAAAGAGAATGATAGAAACAGCCAGCAGTTTAGGTTTAGCCTCGTTGTTAAAACCGTCCCATGCCGGGACTCCGCTGGTGTGTAGTGATGCAGGCTGCAACGCGCAGCGCTCGCCATACTTAGTTATCTCTCGCTTAGTCAACAGTGCGCTTTTGCTAAATTTGCCTTTTCGGCGTAAATAGCATTATAGCACCCAAGGTTGAAGATACTCACATGCTCGCAGCAGCATACAGAAACGTATGCAGGCACTCCGGCACGCACAAGGAACTCCTGAAATCCTTTACTATTTCCAAATGTGCGCGCAACTTTTCTGTGACACGCAATTTTTCTATGACGCGCAAATTTGATCCTACTATCCGTGAATTCGTGTCTACTCTCGCGCAGAAACAGCCGAGCTTCAAGGTAGCGTCGAAAGACGTGCATGTGCTTTCACAGCCTTCTGACTTTTACGCGAATCTACTCGTAAGCACCCGTATCTCCTCTTCATGAGACTTTCCGACGGTGTGCATGCTAGAACATCATCCGTCGTGCACGGCGGCGCATTTTTCTGTCGTCATTATACATTGGTTTCTCGGAGACAGAGCTGGTAGGCACATCATGCATTCTGCAATAGAGAGAGTTTTCCTGATAGTCACCAGATAAACGCTTTAGATGATGCACTTCGGACGAATCCTGGTCTGCACCTCTACTTAAACTTGGACTACAACCGGTCTACTCGACCTGGACCATCATCTCCCATTCTCTCCCTTCTTCCCCTCCTACAGAACTATGAGCATAGAGTACATATATCCCTTTTTCGGAGTCCAAAGCTCAGTGCAGCGATGACAAATATAGTCCCTCCTCGATTCAACGAAGGTTGGGGCACCTGGCACGCCAAAATTTACGGTTCTGACGATGAAGTTATGATCAGCGGGTCAGTCATTTGAAACTCAAAAATGCCGAGCTGACGAAATGACAGAGCGAACCTGAACAAGGCATATTTCTCGAATAGACAAGATCGATATCTGCATTTCAGCGCACAACCTGCTCTGGCAGATTACTGTTTCTCATTCTTGCAGGCCGTCTCTGGTTTTTCGTATCGAGTGCTGGCAACTCCAGATGGACCTGCCCTTCATTGGGACGACACGTCTGTTTTGCCGTGGCAGATCCAGTCCAAGGCAGAACGTGTGTTGTCACAGTTTCAAATGAAACATTTGTTTTCGTCCGTGTCCTCTACCAGCAGTGAAGAACAGACAAATTCGTCGGATGTAGTCATCTTTCCTGTGATCCAAGCTGGGCAATTCAATATCCGAGAAGAGGAACATACTCTGTCGAACCTCTTCGATCACTTGGCATCTCGCGAAGACCGCTTGAATCAAGAACCTATTATGAATCTGACAAGCGGCTACTTTGGACTATCCAAGGAATACCAAGATCTGATTTTGAAATCTAACGTTGGATGCAGTATCATAGCAGCCAGTCCGAAGGTGAATTTTCCCAAGATCAGCCTGCTGATCATGGCGTAACCTGCGTTCTTAGGCAAATGGTTTCTATGGGTCCGGAGGCCTGTCTGGACTCATCCCTGAGGGATATACCCTATTGGAGAAACGTTTTATGTCGGCAGTAAGAGCCGCGAGACGACCTTGTTCAAGTAACCACAATGTCAGCCTCAAAGAGTGGGAGAGGGATGGTTGGACATACCACGCAAAAGGTCAGTGCTTGGCTTTGGAGCGTTATCAAATCTCATATTGTCCATTCAGGAATTTGGCTTTCTCCTTCAGTAGATTCACCGCCAGTCCTCACGCTTTTTGGGTCGACAAACTTGAACTCACGTTCAACGAACCTTGACACAGAGCTGTCTTTCGTGATGGCGACCTCATCAGATGAATTACGTCAAAAATTACAGGAGGAAATTAAGGGACTGCATCGTTGGGCGGTGCCTTGGAGGGGCGGAGAAAGAAAGGTCAGGTGGCGTACGAAAGCCATTGTGGCTCTCGTCGGTGGTATGTTGTAGCCGATTACAGTTGTCGCTGTCATCTCGCATAATTTCTGCCGTCACACTTCCGAGTCGATGCCACATGGCCCAGCTTGCTGTGACATCGGCTTTTCAGTATCCAAACCTACAAAACTAACTTTCGCAGTTCAGTTTACCTTGTCAGGAACGGCAACAGGGTCAAAGAGATTGATGAAGAAATGACATTGTTCACGCACACGAACACTACGGAACGTCGGCCTCCGAATCAGTCGAGCCTGGATTGACACTGGCAGCAGATCTCGAGCCAGCAGCATCAGCTGTTTGATTCTTGGCCTCTTTATTGCCGTTCTCACTCGATTTCTTGTTTGTACCTCCTGAAACGGAAACATACTCAAACTTCCGAGTATCCAACGTCAGAGTAACAGGTCCCTATGAAGCCAGCATGCATCACCGCATAAAAAGCTCGAGTAGCGATACGCCATACCTCGTTTGTCAACGATACATCCATCATAGCACCGAATTGCCCGTCTGGAAAGTACATTAACCACGTCATCGTGCACTCGACGAGAACGAAGCTAACCTTGTATTCGATCCGGCACGTACAGACGCCGCATTTTCTCAAGAAACGTTGCATACAGTTCTCTGGAGGCATTCGAGGACTGGAAAGCAATGCAATTGGCGTTAAATTATCAAGATATTGAGACGGCACACCATCGCACGATGAAAATCAGGTTTGTTGCCTTTGGTAGTGTTTGCCATCAGCGTGAACTGGGAGACACAGAGGACCTGGCCAGCGATGTCCTTGACGTTCGACTTCCACATCGAACCATTCGCATCGAAAACGCGGATGTTAAGTCTGTTTGCAAGCAGCGCTAGTGGTCAGTACGGAGAACAAGGGCCGAGGATACACTCATCCTTGCATTTTGTTGGCCAATGTTTCGACATCCGCAAGCGTGTCATCTATCCTGTGCGGGTACTCGTTGGCTATGTATCTGTACAGCATACATATCCATACCAGTACCGATTCCAACTAAGACCATCAGTCCTCGGGATATGCTTGAGATTACATTTCCGTCGACTGCGATGCAGATTAGGTACATTAGCTGTGATGGATTTGCTAATAATTTTTACCTGATACCGAGGCCGATGCGACGCGTTGAACAACAGCTCTCATTTTGTGCTATGCGGCGGGCCGTCGCGCGTCGATGCTGACCTAGAGTGATGACAGTCCGACAATAAGATTGATTACATGATAAAGTACTGAAGATTATTGTGTATGACTCATTAATCAGGAAAGCCCCGCGGGAGGTTGCTATCTTTAGATTATCAGGTACATTGTTCTCATGCCACTATGACATTGCAACATTTTCACATCGCGCAATCCACTGGATTAATATTGTAAGCCGTTTGTGCATCCCCGGAACTCGATGTATGACTCATGTGCTTGATGTATTTGGCACTCGTACTATCATGACACGTTGATTTAACGGCCGAAACATGTGAGTACATACTGATGACTCAATAGTTCTAGTCAATACCCATCGAGGAACCAGTGGTCTGGCCACGTCAAAAAGATGGCAGATACTCACAAGGAGGATACGACAGTCTGCCGGCAGTTACTCATCCACTCGGATACTCCACCGTGACGCATCGCCGTCGGCTCTTACTTATGCCTGGTCGCGGCAAAACACATACTAGGTACTCGGACATATGCACGACGAGTACGTACTGTCACAGGATCAGGGGAAACAACTGTGGTACTAGGTTTGTAAGACACGACTTACTACTTCTTTATGTAAGTTTACCATGCTCGCATCATATTACAGATTGGGTTGGGTGGCTTCAAGTTGTCATTTCCTGGATTCCGTTACAGCTCAGTCAGCCTGAGTTTTCGTCACCCATCACATATGTCATCTAATAACGATACGATCTCAGGGCGTTTTCTTATGATCTGCAGTTCAAAAGCAGGCTATCTCCGTTAAACACAGGATGACGTGGGTGATCACTAGTCATCTTGAACTGTTCAATCGAAAAAAGCGGTTTGATGCATATCATTTCCAGGGGTGCGGGGATCTCCGACTCGCATATCATTAAATTTATTTCCATGTCTCGCAAACTCCTCGTATTATCGCAGATCATTGGGACCCTGGTGGTACATGCCTGTCGGTGCCGGATCTTTGGCTTTACGGTAGATCAGCGCCCAAATATCACTGAAACGGGGACTGCCTTTTTCGCTTTTGAAACCCGACATATGTCCGTGCTGGGCGTTCGTACCTTTGGTGTCATCTTCAACGTCTCGTTGCGTAGAATTATCGGCAGCGGGATAGGTCCGAACCCACTGACATTGACCTTGGGAAATGCAGCCAGTCCGTAAAGAGCACACCCACGATTTGCGAGGAAGATATTATCCGGATCAATGCGAGCCAGTGAGTGATTCCTTCGAATGGGCCCAGGCCAGGGGGACGAACCTGGATGTCTATGTCTGATTTAGCAATTGGGTGAACGTAAGTCTGACTGACTGACACAAGATCTTTGAGATAAAGTTGCTCGGACAATCAAGATGTGGGTGTATGCAGCAAGAACGGCATGTTTCGATGAAGCCGAGAGGACCGTTCATGGTTACATCGTATGTTGACCCTACTATCGGATTAAAATCATGAAACTCCTGACCGGTATTACACGCTTCTTGGACATGATCTTGCGCCACAACGGTAGCTACACCAGTTCCATCATCTCTCAGGATGCTGGACCGCCAAGCACCGCAAGCATTGGCGGTTCTGCCATGGTATTCTCGCAGTCAGACCGTTTATAGAGGCGTGGCTCCTTCTCCTCTGCTGCTGGTGCTTCTGACATGGCCAGCATGAGTGGGTATGATTACAAGAGCCAGGACGGCACGGCGGACCTCGACGACGTGAAGAGCCGGTATGCGGGGAGACAATCGGGCGGGACTGTGTTCTAGATGGCGCGAGTTACTATTCTACTGCTGCGGATCCTATGCGCGCACTATGACTGCGCGAGCTGTCATGTGTAGGACTGGTTCATGGCTGGTGACGCCACAGCCAGCTAGGCCAGCTCCTTTGCGCTTCTAGTCGCATCTTGGCAGCCTGTCGGTGTCCTCAGCTCATCCCTTTTCTTCAGCGAGCCGGCGGTTGTCATGCGACAGTCTCGTCGCGTGCGCGAATGTTACGGTACATCCGTATGTCTGCATAGTGGTCCGCGTGCTGCTCGCCGCGTATGCGGTGTTTGACTTTTAAGTACTTTATGCTTATGCTGAAATCAGGATATGCAATGCACTATGTTTCTTGTATGCGACAGTCGATAGATGCTTTGTCAATATATATTAGGTTGGCCATGCAAGTATGGGATAAGGTTACATATCATTGTGTGCTCTGCTAACGCAAGCAATCCAGAAAATTAGGTATGACCGGTGAACGAGTGGTATCTATTCAGCTGAACGAGAGAATGCTGCCTACGATGGTAGTCCTCTACCGGGAACATCATCGAATTGCATAAGTATCCGATGGATCCAGTGACATCTACTCCGACGAAAATGCTCAAAAGGAACGAGAAGCCTAGTGGGAACCTGAAGTGGATCGCGATAAACATGGGAGGCACCTTGCGAGAACTGCAAAGCAGCTGATATGTGGGGCATGTACGACGTCTAGTGGGGAAGAGGGTCTGGTACTTCCAGTTTGCAACGTTGCTGGCGCAGTTTCATTGACCACATTGGATGTCTCCCCTGGTGGCGTGCTGCTCGAGGCACCAGCGTGAGCTTGCCAGTTGCGAGGAGGACGTTGGGCTTTCAACAACTTATCCCTTTTTCCACTGTGGGCATTAGCGGTGCGCTGCAAGACAATATCAACGTCACTACATGGATGTCGAAAAGTCAAGAAAGCTTACATATTTGCCTCGTGTTGCAGAGACGTCTACAAGGGAACCCCCGCGTGGGCAAGGAGTTTGGTCCTGGGAAGCGGAGGAGCGAGAGAAGATACGATGTATTATATTTTTGGTTTTGGAGCTTTTGGCGTTGCGCGTAGTGCCAGCGCGATTGTTGCGTTCAGTTGGATCAAACTGTCAAAGGATAGTGAGACGTGCATCAAATATACTGTGTCATATGGACTTACATCATCGAAGAATCTACCAGTTGGTATTGGAGCGCGTTTTGGGCGAGGCCGTGGGTCTGGGATGGTTTTCTGCAGGACTGAAATTAGAGATTGTACAAAACAACGAGCGTGAAAGCGGCGTACGTCGAGAATTTTCTGAGTGGACCATATGACAGGTCAGCGGGCGTGAAGTATGATACGACGAGAAAATTTGCTCACCTGCTCCTTCTCTGACTCGCTCAGAGGAACTGTCCATGTGCGAACGATGTTGTCGTCACAGCCAGTAGCGATGAGTTGGCTGTCCTCGGAAAATGCCACACACTGGATTTGATCAGGGTGCTCGAGTGGCTCACCAATGGGTTCGAAAGTGGTCAGGTCAAAGAACCGCGTCGTGTTGTCGTATGATGTGGTGGCGAATTTGGTGCCATTGGGAGCAATGGCTAGTGAGGAAAAGTTGCGGTCTGTGTGCGCGTCGAACTGTTTGATGATGTCTCCGGTGGTAGCATCTGATATTCGGATGTCTTTGTAGTTTCCACTGACGAGACGGAGACCATCTGGAGTGAATGCGATTCTGAATGCCCGCTGTTCTATTTTCAGCAACTCCTCTCCACTCGCTGAATTCCAAATGATGATGTGATTCTCTGTGACTGCTGCTAGTTTTGCCCCATCCGGGGAGTACGACACCGAGTATGCCAGATCGCCAGCTTTGAGTGGTCTGAGGACCATTTTTCCCGTCTCCCTCTTCCACACGCATACTGTTCTGTCCCATGATGCACTTGCAATTGTCTTGTTGTCCGGTGCAAATACGATGCGAAGAACCACATTCTCATGGCCCTTGAACGAGACGGGCACTCTTTTGAGCTCTCTCTTGTTTGCCACAACTTCCCAGACCAGGATGCTTCCATTCCATCCTCCACTCGCTATCCAACGTCCATCAGGGGACGCCGAGACCGCCCAGACTTCGGTATCGTGTCCCAACAAGGGCTCTCCCACTTGTTTCCCCGTGTCCAGATCCCACATCCGAAGACTCTTGTCGGCCGAGCCAGTGACGAGGAGACGGGTACCGGGGATGAAAGCTACTTCATACACACGTTCCTCATGACCCTTGAGTGTCAGTTCAGCAGACTGGGCGGGCGCTTTTGTGGATGCTTTGTGGGTGGTGACCGTCATTCAATCTTGTTAGGTGTCTCGGTCAGCAGGAATATTGAGGGAGCAGCAATCACTTACATGTGCTACAGTGAGTAGTCGTTAAGTTGCATCTTCTGTAAGATACTGACTATCCCTGAACCCTGATGTCAGCTTTGCTGTAGACACGTGGTGTCCTGCATACAGACCATGTTCAGCGCTTCTTCCAGGAGCTTTCTTCAGCAGGTGCCATAGCCGCTTTTACTGTTTCAACCTGTCGTAATTTCCCGGCCACGTTCGACTCAGTTGACCCGAGATTTCTTCCCGCATGTATATTGTATTGATAAGTGATAACATGAATGTAACGAATTAATCGCTTGATACTGGTTGGCTGTAGTAATACCACCTCCAGATCAGGCTGAGGGAGAATGAGATGTTTGTTTCTGCCAGCATCATTAGGTCTTGAAAGTGGCAACTTCGCTCCATTGCATACTCTCCTGGCCACTGCAGCACCGCAAGGCAATCAATTCCGCGATTACAAGTTTGATCGCCATGCGGACACGGGGCGAGAGATGCTGAACTGGCCCATATACGCGCGAGGTTAAGCATACAAACTGCTATCGATATAGCGTGGGTGCCGAACTGTTTAAGGACTGTTGCAGCGTCTCAGACGGGTGGTAGATTATGAGTGAAGCGTCCGACGGAAGCATCCCTGATGATCACCACTGAACAGAGAACGCTGGCTGCGGATCGAGGAGTGTGAAACGAGCTCCTGTGCGTCGTTGTGCTCTTACTGACCAGTCTGTAGTGGTGAATTAACTTGATCCTTCCAATACTGTGACACCGTTGGAAACAGCATCATACAAGACTGCAACTATATCAGATTGTTGGGACTCCGGCTGATGATGGTAGGCTGATGATGGTAAGCTAACATGGAAAGCGTTGAGATAATAACAGCAGTTATTGGACACACCAATTTAGCTTTCCTTCGTCAAGCCGGGGTGGTTGTGTAGTAATCTCCAGTAGATTCGTTAAGATCTAGGTTGCGCTTTCAGCAAGTGCTTTAGTCGAGATTGCGGGGATATCGATGGCACCGACCAAAACTGCGGTCTTTTGATAGTCCAAGGTGGTGTAAGCGTGCGGGATCGGAGTCTTGACTGCCGTTTTCGTGTTCTGTCCAGAGTTCGCGAAAGGAGGATGAAGAGAAAATACCATTCCGAACATCTATGAATGTTGTGTATCATAGTACAAGTGGAGTCGTTCATGTTTGCATAAGTATTTGAAAGAAAATAAATGCGACAGTTGTATCTATGCTAACAAAAAGGTTCGGATAGGAGAGGCCGCTTAGAGGGTGTGGGGAGTGGCAGGACTTATTCGCCGAGTACGTGAAAGACGCGGGAAGCACCTTGTGAGAGCTGCAAAGCAGCTGATGTCTGGAACACCTTCAACATCCAACGGGGATTGCTAGCTGCACTGGTATTTCCAGTCTGCCACGTTGCTGGCGTAGTTTCATCAACCACAATGGATGTCACCGCCAGCAGAGTGCTGCCGCTTTTTTCTGCAGGACTGAAGTTAGGGATCGTGCAAAATAACGAGCGTAAAAGCGTACCTGGAGAATCTTCTGAGTGGACTATATGACAGGTTAGCGCAAAGTATGACATGATGAGAGAACTTGCTCACTTCTTCGAGCTCCTTCTCTGACTCACTCAGAGGAACTGTCCATGTGCGAACGAGCTTGTCCTCACAGCTAGTGACGATGAGCTGGCTGTCCTTGGAAAATGCCACACACAAGACGACATCAGGGTGCTCGAGTGGCTCGCCGATGGGTTCGAATGTGTTCATGTCAAAGAATCGTGTGGTCTTGTCGGTTGAAGTGGTCGCAAATTTGCTGCCATTGGGAGCAATGGCTAATGATTGACAGGGTTTGTTGTGCGCGTCGAACTGTTTTATTATGTCTCCAGTGGCAACATCTGTGATTCGGATGTTGTTGCAGTCCCCACTGATGAGACGGAGATTATCTGGAGTGAATGCGATTCTGTATGCCCGCTTTTGTATCTTGAGCAGTTCTTCTCCATTCGTCGTGTTCCAAACGATGATGTGTTTGTCGGTGCCTGCTGCTAGGTTTTTTCCATCATGAGAGTACGAGACCGAGTTTGGCAGCTCGCCCAGTCGGAGCGGCCCGACGACTATTTGTCCCGTCTCCCTCTTCCAAACACATACTGTCAAGTCATTCGATGCACTTGCAAATGTCTCGCTGTCTGGTGCAAATGCAAGGCCCCGAAGCAGAATTTTATGACCCTTGAACGAGACGGGCTCTCTCTCGAGATCTGTCTTGTCTGTTGCAATTTCCCAGAGCAGGATACTTCCATTCCATCCTCCACTTACAATCCAACGCCCATCGGGGGACGCTGCGACCTTCCAGACTGCACAATCGTGATTCAACAAGGGATCTCCCACTTGTTTCCCTGTGTCCAGATTCCACACCCGAAGAGTCTTGTCGGCGGAGCTAGTGACGAGGAGGTTCGTACGAGGGATGAACACTACGCCAGACACCCATTCTTCATGACCCACGAGCGTAAGTGTGGGCTGAGATGTTTCCTCTTGAGTTGGCGGGGTGGAAGTCCTGCGACTGTCTTTCTGAGTGGTGGCCGCCATTCGATATTCAATCTTGCTCAATTTGTCGGTGAGCAGGAGCTTCGAGTGGGGGAGCAGACACTCGCGCGCGCTATGGTGAGTGGCGATTAAATTAATATTATATCCTATAGGTCCTCACTATTGTTGCCAGCGCATCCACATGTCGGCCTTGCTGCAGACACGTGGGGTCCCGCATACAGGTTGTACGTTATCCATACCGTACTTTCAGCGCGTCTCAATCCTTCCAGTGCTTGACTGTAAGCAGGTTGTCTTCGACCATCACCCACAGCTTGGTCCACTTATTATCGTGAACAACTTGAAGAATGCGGCATGTGCTCGTCTGACACAATCGCTCTTCGAACAATTGGTTGTACTTGGCAACATACCTATTCGTCTGCATGCGCCCATGTTTGTCTGAATTTCCTCGAACGTGTTCTATGCGGGCGCACTGTAGAATGGTGTCACTGCTCTCGAACATCTTCACAATAATATCGATCCCCTCGCCCCGGGCATCCCGGTGTTCCTCTACCAAAACCTTGGCGATCCACATCCTCCAGAGAACCTCGCTCCTCAATAGGTGCTTCCATGTCCTCATCTCTCAGTGGCACCTGCTTATCATTGGACGCAGGACAAAAGTGTCTGACGTGGAGAAGATCCTGACCGAGCTCTTCAAGTCGGGTGTCGTACTTGCCCCAATTTGAGGGCCAGCGTTCCTATATGCAGTTCAACGAGTCTCTTAATAACGACTTGTATAAGAATATTGAACTGGCTAGCGTCGATGACTTGATCATGATCATGATTTACAATGTATCGTATTTCTCGTATCCCCCAGTCATTGTAATACACTAGGTTGACTATGCTCGTGATGTGACACCATGAGGTCGAAGTACTAGTCAGATATCAAGCGGTGTATTTTGGAAATTACATGTGTCTTCGAATACTTTGTGCATGCGTGATATCTTCTCCAACAAAAAATATTTAGAAGGGAAAGGACACTCAGCTGGTGCGCGGAGCAGCAGGACTTGTCGGTCGGGTTCGTGCAAGACACGGGAAGTATCTTGTAAGAACTGCAAAGCAGTCAATGCCTGGAACATGTTCAATGTCCAACGGAGAAGGGTGGTTACTGGTAGCAGAAGCGCTGGCATTTCCAGTCTGCAACGTTGCTGGCGCAGTTTCATTGCCCACATTGGATGTCTCCGCTGGTGGCGTGCTGCTGCTTGAGGCACCAGCATGAGCTTGCCAGTTGCGAGGAGGACGTTGTGCCTTCAACAACCTATCCCTTTTTCCACTCTGGGCATTAGCGGTGCGCTGCGAGACAATATCAACGTCACTACATGGATGTGGAAAGGTCAAGAAAGCTTACATATTTGCCTCGTGTTGCAGAGACGTCCACAAGGGAACCCCCGCGTGGGCGAGGAGGTTGGTCCTGGGAAGCGGAGGAGCGAGAAAAGATACGATCTACCATATTTTTGATTGTGGAACCTTTGTCGTTGCGCGTAGTGCCGGCGCGATTGTTGCGTTCAGTTGGATCAAACTGTCAGAGGATAGTGAGACGTGCATCAGATCTACTGTATCATATGGACTTACATCATCGAAGAATCTATTAGTCAGTATTGGAGCGCGTTTTGGGCGAGGCCGTGGATCTGGGATGGTTTTCTGCAGGACTGAAATTAGGGATTGTACAAAACAACGAGCGTGAAAGCGGCGTACCTGGAGAATTTTCTGAGTGGACTATATGACAGGTTAGCGGGCGTGAAGTATTGATACGACGAGAAAATTTGCTCACCTGCTCCTTCTCTGACTCGCTCAGAGGAACTGTCCATGTGCGAACGATGTTGTCGTCACAGCCAGTAGCGATGAGTTGGCTGTCCTCGGAAAATGCCACACAGTTGACTTGATCAGGGTGCTCGAGTGGCTCACCAATGGGTTCGAAAGTGGTCAGGTCAAAGAACCGCGTCGTGTTGTCGTATGATGTGGTGGCGAATTTGGTGCCATTGGGAGCAATGGCTAGTGAGGAAAAGTTGCGGTCTGTGTGCGCGTCGAACTGTTTGATGATGTCTCCGGTGGTAGCATCTGATATTCGGATGTCTTTGTTGTTTCCACTGACGAGACGGAGACCATCTGGAGTGAATGCGATTCTGAATGCCCGCTGTTCTATTTTCAGCAACTCCTCTCCACTCGCTGAATTCCAAATGATGATATGCTTCTCTGTGCCTGCTGCTAGTTTTGTCCCATCCGGGGAGTACGACACCGAGTATGCACCACTGCCCACTTTGAGTGGCCCGAGGACTATTTTTCCCGTCTCCCTCTTCCACACGCATACCCCTTGGTCTCCCGATACACTTGCGAATGTCTTGTTGTCCGGTGCAAATACGATGCCCAGAATTACATTCTCATGGCCCTTAAACGAGACGGGCACTCTTTTGAGCTCTCTCTTGTTTGTCGCAACTTCCCAGACCAGGATGCTTCCATTCGCTCCCCCACTCGCTATCCAACGTCCATCAGGGGACGCCGAGACCGCCCAGACTTGGGCATCATGTCCCAACAAGGGCTCTCCCACTTGTTTCCCCGTGTCCAGATCCCACACCCGAAGACTCTTGTCGTCCGAGCCAGTGACGAGGAGACGGGTACCGAAGATGAAAGCTACTTCCCACACAAGTTCCTCATGTCCCTTGAGTGTCAGTTCAACAGACTGGGCGGGCACTTTTGTGGATGCTTTGTGGGTGGTGACCGCCATTCAATCTTGTTCGGTGTCTCGGTTAGCAGGAATACTGAATACTGAGGGAACAGCAATCACTTACATGCGCTATGATGAGTAGCCGTTAAGTTGCATCTTCTGTAAGATGCTGACTATCGCTGAACCCCTTGCTGTAGACACGTGGTGTCCTGTATACGGTTTAGCAACGTCTTCAGCGCTTCTTTCAGGAGTTTTCTTCAGTAGGCGCCGTGGTCGTTTTCAGTGTTCACTATGTTTCAACATGTTGTCACTGCCCGGCCATGTCCAAGTCAGTCGACCCGAGATCTCTTACATTTATCTTGTGCTGATAAGTGATAACACGAATGTAACGAATCAATCGCTTGATGTTGGTTGGCTGTGGTGGTAGCACCTCCAAGTCGGGCTGAGGAAAATGATATTTTCGTTCCTGCCAGCATCGTTGGGTCTTGAAAGTGGGAAATTCGCTCCATTGCATAGCTTCTCCTGATTTAAGGCAATTGATAAGTTTGGGCGCCATGCGGACACGGAGCAAAAAATGTTGACTGGCCCATATGCGCGCGGGATTAAGCATATAAACTGCCAACAAACTGCTATCGATCATATAGCGTGGGCGTCGAAGGACTGTTGCAGCATCTCCAGATGGGCGGCCACTGGATTATGAGTGGAGCGTCCAACAGAAGGATACCTTGCAAGTTGTGATCATCACTGAACAGTCCAATTATTGAACCTTCTCTTCCTCAGCCGGTCTAGCCCATAATAGGTTCATCAAGTGTGCTTTTAATCATCGTCCCGGATCAAGGATCGTCATTCCTTCAATGAGAATGCTCCTCCAAGACGTATGCGATGACGTCATCGAGCTTCGCGATCATCTATACAATCTCGAGGACTGACGGAAGCTGGCAACACGAGCTCACTATGCACGCATGCTCTTAAAGGAAATGAGGAGGTCCTCCGGGCCGGGCACGCAGCGCTTTTTCACGATATCAAAACTCTTCAGAGGACCAGTCGCATTGTTTCGAACGCACTGGTTGACGACGGAATGAAGTGCTCAGGGTGCATGCACGATTGTTCTTGAAGCTCGGGGGAGAAGTACTCTGTATGTACCAGTATCGCAACAAATCCCATCCAAAAAGCACCGCTGGTAGGACTGGCGCTGAAAGGCTGATATTCAATCTATGAGCGCAATGCGATTGAAAGTTTGATGAAATTCATGATTTGTGACAAGTATAGATTATGTATATCAATGTGTTGCGCTAGACTCGCGAACCGTCCACAATCTATAGCCACACACCGTTCTGCACACCAGGTAGGATCATATCCCAATCTCGGAAAATTTCCGCAAGCAAACGAGCTCTGGAAAGCTCACGACGAAATGAATAGCAGCTGGGCAAATTGGTTTGAGCCGCGCAGATATATAGATCCTGAGATCTGAGAGCTTCGCAGAGGCCTTGATAGCGAGATGCCCATGGTGGATAGGGGCTGCAACCGTTGTTGAATTGTCCAGGAAGGACGGCTCGAGATGGCGGCCGAGGCGCCAACGTTGACAACGTTGATGACAGACTTGTCTTAACATGAACCAAACATGCACAAACCAACTGTCACAGTGAGTCTAATAATAGACTCAATCTTGGACGACTCCATTTCAAATCATTCCTTTGAGCATATGCTCTTGCAGGACGTATTACATGTACGTATTGCTATTTTATGTGTCCGAGTGTCGAGTGGAATTGGTAGATTGAATGGTGTGTCCATATCTTGGTTCCTTAATTACTGATGCGCTTGCTAAAAAACCGTTCATCTGTTACGCGGAGACGTCTCAGGTGAGTATATGCGCTCATTCCCTTGCAGGAATGTTGTACTCCTACGCATATATGCTCGTCTTTGAATATATCGAATATGTGAAAAGCTATAATGGTGTTGATTCCTCTAATTTTGCAGTCACTAAGCACAGCATTTCATCGAACTGATTCACCCACTCGCAACAGCATCTTTGCCCCCCACTGACAGTTAATCTCAACAACCAACCGCTCACGCACTTAGATATTATCCAGTTTCTTCAAGGTTTCTTCACTACTCCTCTCTCCAATCACATCTCCTTCTTCAGCATGTTGCACATTCTCTGCACGATCCCCTTCGTGGCATATCATCTCCCCCAACGCCCCTCTGATGTTCTGGCAGCAGTCAAAAACAACCGACACTTCAAAACGTCAAACCTCATGAACACATCAACAACATATGCCAATGCACTCAAGACATGTTGAACGCCGATGAGGCTGGAACGTGGTCTCGGAGGCTCGTCGATGGTTTGTATGTGTATTCTCTCCCTTTCAGTTACTCTCACACAAAGACACGTCTCTGTTTCTTGACGCTTCGCGTATACTCGTTATCGCACAAATTTTATTGTACCAGGAGCTAGCGCTCAACACTCGGTCAAAATACTACATGGTTCTATGTTTTGCAAATTTGTTGCAAATTGACGTTATATTCGGCGAAACAGCCCAGTGGCAGAACTCGATCAGATGCGTTCTGAACATAGGCAAGACGCCTAAGCCCCGTTGTGCCGGGTCAGAGATACTCATCGCGATCGATAGGGCGTGGATAGATGGTGAATGGTCTTGCCGAATGTCGTGCAGATCTCGCAGAGGTTATATATTTGATTATGAATTAACAAGGGATGCAACAGAAGGCAGTTGACAGATGGTTGAACCTTGGTGAGGTAAACATTAACAAAATCATCATTGGCCAGCAGCGGATAAATATCAACAACATGAATTGTAACGTTGAGAAGTTTTGAAATACGTGTTCTTCGAGCCAAGAGTTTATGTCACAACTCGTGCAGATTGCGGGGCCGGAAGGGTCTCTTAATCATAACTTGTATAAGAATATCGAACTGGCTTAGCATCGATGACTTGATCATGATTTACAATGTATCGTATTTTTCGTATGCCCCAGCCATTTAAGACACTGGGTTGACCAACTCCGATGCTACACGATGGGGACGAAGTGCTAGTCATTTGTCAAGCAATGTCTTTTGGGAGCAACATCGAATTGCATGTGTCTTCAAACAGCTAGTACATGGATGCTATCTACTCCTTCAAAAAGGTTTGGAACAAAGAGGCCGCTTAACTGGTACGCGGAGCCGCAGGACTTATCGGTCGAGTTCGGGAAAGACATGGGAAACACCTTGTAAGAACTGCAAAGCAGTTAATGCCTGGAACATGTTCAATGTCCAACGGAGAAGGGTGGTTAGTTGTAGCAGGAACGTTGGCATTTCCAGTCTGCAACGTCGCTGGCGCAGTTTCATTGACCATATTGGATGTCTCCGCTGGTGGCGTGCTGCTGCTTGAGGCACCAGCGTGAGCTTGCCAGTTGCGAGGAGGACGTTGTAGCCGCAACAATTTATCCCTTTTTCCACTGTGGGCATTAGCGGTGCGCTGCGAGACGATATCAATGTCACTACATGGATGTCAAAAAGTCAGAAAAGCTTACATATTTGCCTCGTGTTGCAGAGACGTCTACAAGGGGAACCCCGGGTGAGCGAGGAGTTTGGTCCTGGGAAGCGGAAGAGCGAGAAAAGATACCATCTATCATGTGTTTGATTTTGGAGCCTTTGGCGTTGCGCGTAGTGCCGGCGCGATTGTTGCGTTCAGTTGGATCAAACTGTCAAAGGATAGTGAGACGTGCATCAAATCTACTGTATCATGTGGACTTACATCATCGAAGAATCTACTAGTTGATATTGGAACGCGTTTTGGGCGAGGCCGTGGGTCTGGGATGGTTTTCTGCAGGACTGGAATGAGGGATTGTACAAAACAACGAGCGTGAAAGCGGCGTACCTTGACAATTTTCTGAGTGGACTATATGACAGGTCAGTGGGCATGAAGTATGATACGACGAGATAATTTGCTCACCTGTTGGAGATCCTTCCCGGACCCGCTCAGAGGAACTGACCATATGCGAACATGTCCGTCCCAACAGCCAGTCGCGATGAGTTTGCTGTCCTCGGAAAATGCCACACACACGACGGCATCAAGGTGCTCGAGTGGCTCGCCGATGGGTTCGAAAGTAATCAGGTCAAAAAACCGGATCGTGTTGTCGTATGACGTGATGGCTAATTTGGTACCATTGGGAGCAATGGCTAGTGAGGTAAACAATTCGGTGGGGGCATCAAACTGTTTGATGATGTCTCCGGTAGTAGCATCTGATATTCGGATGTCTTTGTAGTTTCCACTGACGAGACAGAGACCATTTGGAGTGAATGCGACTCGCCATGCCCACTGTTCTATTTTCAGCAACTCTTCTCCACTTGCTGAATTCCAAATGATGGTGTGCCGATTTGTGCCTGCTGCTAGTTTTGCTCCATCCGGGGAGTACGACACCGAGTATGCCAGATCGCCAGCTTTGAGTGGTCCGAGGACCATTTTTCCCGTCTCCCTCTTCCACACGCATACTGTTCTGTCCCATGATGCACTTGCAAATGTCTTGTTGTCCGGTGCAAATACGATGCCCTGAACCATATTCTCATGGCCCTTAAACGAGACGGGCACCCTTTTGAGTTCTCTCTTGTTTGTCATAACTTCCCAGACCAGGATGCTTCCATTCTCTCCTCCATTCGCTATCCAACGTCCATCAGGGGACGCCGAGACCGCCCAGACAATGTCATCGCGTCCCAACAAGGGCTCTCCCACTTGTTTCCCCGTGTCCAGATCCCACACCCGAAGACTCTTATCGGCCGAGCCAGTGACGAGGAGACGGGTACCGAGGATGAAAGCTACTTCGTACACACGCGCCTCGTGACCCTTGAGTGTCAGTTCAACAGGCTGTGCGGGCGCTTTTATGGATACTTTGCGGGTGGTGACCGCCATTCAATCTTGTTCGGTGTCTCGGTTAGCAGGAATATGGAGGGAGCAGTAATGACTTACATGCGCTATGGTGAGTAGTCGTTAAGTTGCATCTTCTGTAAGATACTGACTATCCCTGAACCCTGATGTCAGCTTTGCTGTAGACACGTGGTGTCCTGCATACGGATCATCTTCAGCGCTCATTCCAGGAACTTTCCTCGGTAGGCGCCGTGGCCGCTTTTACTGTGTTCCAACCTGTTGTAGCTGATACAATTTCCCGGCCACGTCCGGGTCAGTCGACACGGGATATCTTCTCTCATCCATCTTGTACTGAAAAGTGATAACATGAATGTAACGAATTAATCGCTTGATACTGGTTGGCTGTGGTGATAGCACCTGCAAGTCAGGCTGAGGGAGAATGAGGTTCTCGTTCCTGCCAGCATCATCGGGTCTTGAAAATAGCAACTCGACTGCATTGCATACTCTCCTGGCCACTGCAGCACCGCAAGGCAATCAATTCCGCGATTACAAGTTTGGCCGCCATGCGGACACGGAGCGAGAAATGCTGACTGGCCCATATACGCGCAGGATTAAGCGTATAAACTGCCAACAAAGTGATATCGATATAGCGTGGGCGTCGAAGGACTGTTGCAGTATCTCCAGATGGGCGGTGGATCATGAGTGGAGCGTCCAAACGGAAGTATCCCTTATGATCACCACTGAACGGATAACGCCAACTGCAGTTCGAAGATGGTGAAACAAGCTCCTGCGGGTAGGTGCACCAGCGTTTGGGAGGCCTTTTCAGCTGATCAGGATTGCGTGGTACATCGACTGGAGCCTATTATCGTTAGACTCCCGCTGGGCCAGTCCACTTGAACGTTCAAAATTTTCAAACATCGAAGGACCCAATTATTGAACTTTCAAACTCTTCTCTTCCCAAGCCGGTCTGGCCCTTATTATGTCCATCAAGTATGCTTTTAATCATTGTCCTAGATCAAGGATCGTCATTCTTTCGATGAGCATGCTCCTCCGGGACGTATGTGATGGTGTCATCGAGCTTCGCGATCATCTGTACGATCTGGAGAATGTGATAGAAGCTGGTAACACGAGCTCACCATGTACCCATGTTCTTGCAGCAAAATTGGAGAAGGGGTCCTCCGGGTCGGGCGCGCAGCGCTTTTTCACGATATCAAAACTCTTCAGAGGGCCAGTAACATTGACAGTGACGCATGCATGTGTCATTCTCGTACAGGTAGAAATACAGCACAGTGAGTAATCACAACCACCACCAAAGGAGGGCGGTGCTGCAGATAGGAAAAGATCAAGGCAGCGCTCAGCCGGAGTGGGGATGTCACGGTTTTATATTTAGGACGATTTATTGCGTTCCAAACAATGTTGTGTTCATCGGTACCTGTTGTTAGTTTTCTCCCGTACGACACGGATAATACCTCCGAGTCCGAGTCATTCCCCACTTTGTGTAAGTGGTCCGAGGGTTATCTTGCCCGTCTCCTCTCCAATACGCGTACCATTCTGTCCCATGATGCGCCTGCAAATGCCGTTGCAAATACAACGCTCCAAAAAAAAATCCCATGGCCCTTGAACGAGACGGGCACTCTTTTGAACTCTCTTGTTTGCTACAACTTCCCAGACCAGGATGCTTCCATTCGCTCCTCCACTCGCAGTCCAACACTCATCTGAGGATGCTGTGATAGTGCAGACTCCGGTGTCGTGTCCCAACAACTTACAAGGGCTCTCCCACCAATTTCCCCGTGTCCAGATCCCACACTCAAAGACTCTTGTCGGCTGAGCTAGTGACAAGACAGGTACCAAGGATGGAAGCTACGTCGTAAACAAATTCTTCGTGACGCTTGAGTATCAATTTGAGAAGAGGCATTTCCTTACATGTAGGCTGGGCGGGCGCTTTGGGGGATACTTCGTGAATGATGACTGCCATTCAATATTCAACCTTGTTCTGTGTCTCGGTCAGCAGGAGCGTTGAAGAAAGAGCAGTCACTTACATGTGATAAGGTGAGTAGGCGCTAAGTTGCATCTCCTACAAGATACTGTCCTGAATCCACATCTTGCTGCAGACATGGTATTCCGCATACAGGTGGCGTTAGCTATATTTTCAGCGCTTCTTTCAGTGGCTTTTTCAATAGGCACCGTGGTCGCTTTCACTGTTTTTCGACTTGTCATGGCTGATGCCAATTCTCGGCCACATCTACGGGAGATTTCTTCTGGCATTGATTGTGGGTGTACTGATAGGTGGTCACACTGAATGCAGCAAATCAATGGATTCACAGGTTCTGCAATTTAGACATTTTTATGTGCCTTGCGTTGTATAGGTTGTTTCCAATGTTTGACACGCTTGGGCCTCTCTTCGAAACAGGGCCAACGCCATTTCTCGATCAAGGACGCGAAAGTTATCTGACAGTTCCCTACTGAAGACTCCGTGTTCGACAACGATTCCGGGCTTTCTGGATCACAGTCAGTCTCCATTAGCCAGATCGATGGGAGAAAGACAGTCGTTCCATCTATCGATCCCGAAAGATCGGCGCTTGAATGGAATGCAAACTACCTATTTCACGTTTGAAACCCGACATATGTCTATTTTGGACACCCTGGCGTACTACGTCTGCGCCCGTTCCCTGACAGAAAGTTCTACAGAGGTATTCCAACCACCTATGACTCAATGGTGGCTGGTGTGCTGAGCCACGACTCGGATTAGCTCATGACTCCGATAAGGTTAAGAAGCAGGGTCTGATGCGCCGATGTAATGTGGATGATGCTGAGTTGGGAAGTTAAGTCTGTCTTAGACCTGAAGGATACTTTGTTAACATGGTCCCAGTAGAGTCACCATTACTAAGGGAAAGGTTGCACATTCGTGTAGGTTACAGTGTCACATGTTGCATTCCCGAGGGGCATTCCGCATTCTTATATCCTCTCAGTACTCTTTGAGGTGATTGCAACAGGCAAGAGATCGGAATAGTGAATTCAGGCTGTCGTCGACTTTGTGAATATCGGCTTTCAAGTTATGCTTTTCACCTCGCTGAATTTTAATCCCGATTGTGTATCCTCGTTGATGAAACGCTCAGGTTCGCATCCAGTTGTTCCCCAGGTCGCAGCCAGACGTGCTGGGTTGACCAGTGCATTCGTTTGGTATCTGAACACATGACTCTTGGCCCATCATCGCAGATATCCTTCCTCGACTTAAATTTAAACGTTGCAGCTGGTTACGCAGAGCCAAACCTTGGTCAGCTTTATCTCCTTCTCAACTTCAACGTTGCAGCTGGTGATGTAAAGCCAGCCAGCTTTATCTCCTCCTCTTTTCCTGTCAAGTTCCAATTAATGAGGTTCGTATAAGCAACCTTCTGCTACGGAGAATAACCCTGGAGGTTGCTCTTTGTTGGTAGGGCGTTAACGTTAATCTCTGACCCCATTAGCCGCATATGTATTATAGCGCTCGCCGCTACTACATAGCTGAACGAGATTCCCTGCAACGGTCGGGTCTCACGCTAAAAATATTCCAGAGATCAGAAGATCGATAAGTCACAGCTTGTGACGCAAACCAAGAACAGCTGTACAGCATATACAGCCTGTTATCTGGGGCATATAAAAGCCCTCCTTCCTGGACCTCGACTAACTGCAGAACTCGACGTTCTTCAATCCATACTTACTCTCAACTGCATTTTGTGTTTTAGAATAACTTTACAACCTACCATGTCGACGCCTCCTGGGACCATCGTCAGGAACTTGACATTTCAGTCGTGAGCGTCTTTGAGCTATAGTGCTGTTTCATCCTGACCGTCTTGCAGCAAAAATCTCGGCCGAGAAACGACGATTTTGCTTGTTTTTGATACCGACATGGAGGGCCTCTACGATACAATCTACCCTGTGGTTTGGAAGTAAGTACCCCTGCTTTCACTCTCGGGGAATACAAGACTTTCAATGTTTTCAGAGTCTTTACTTTCCCAGCGACAGGTAGGTCCCTCGCGCCCAATTCTCACTTCAATTATGAACCTTCATCTTAGGCTCGTACAGCTATGATGTGACCTACACGGACAAGTAAGTATTGTCCGAGAAATGTCCAATATCATGCTCACGAACGTTGCTTTTATTCGACGTATAGCTTCGCTTTTTCCAAAGCAGACATCGGACATGATAACCTCGTTCGAACTTTCCGTCACTTCGAGCTGAAGGTGGGAGACTCACAACTACTCTGCGGTTCCTAGCACAAACACAAGCCATCATGCAGCCAGGCCAAAAAACCACACTGTCCCTGAAAGATAACAATAAAACACGTTTCTCTGTATGAATAGCGTTCATCTGCCTTCATCTATGCAGTTTACTAATAACCTGCGTAGCCACCTGTGAATGCTATCAAAGATTACCTGACGGCAGAGAACGAGACTGGGTTTCTTCAGGACCTTGCAGTCGGTTTGTGACCCCATTTTCTTTTCTTTTTTCTCACCTCATTGGAACCATCAGGCTTTTATAACCCATCAAAAGCCATCATGGCTGAACCTGATCCGTTACTCTTCTTCAAAGAAGATGGGTATGTCAACTCCCCTTCATTCTCCCTCCAGGAAACTCACAGTTCATACTGCAGAGAATGGAAACAACTTCATAAACCATCAAAAGCCACCATGACTGGGCCTGATCCAATGCTCTTCTTCAAAGAAGTTGAGTATGTCAACTTCCCTTCATTCTCCCTCCAGGAAACTCACAGTTCATACTGCAGAGATGGAGGCAAGGCCACTGCTCAATGGAAACCGGTCCTGCGCATCTACGTCGAATCGGACTATCAAGAGACCGAGGTCTTGGTCAATGCCATTAAAGGCACTGCTATCTTGGAGCAAGATCTTCGCCGACTTTTTCGGAACACGGTCTTCAACCTCGAACGGAACACGCTGACTAGACGTTTCAAACTCACAAAGACTAAACCGTAAGTAGGTCGCACTGCCGCTGGCATATAACCGTTACACCAAAAGGTAATATACTGAAAGCTTACTACCTTCCAGTAGTCCCGACGACTCGGAGTCTAGGATACAGTGCGCACACCAATGAAGGAATGCCAAATTGGTGTACATGGTGACTGTTGTCAATGCCTTGTTCTCTCTGTTTTCGCCGCTGCCCCGTTCAGAGTTCCAGTTGCTTGTCTTGTATAACCTTCCATCTCGTGTAGTCACCATTGTACCATATTGGGTCGACTGATCATCAAAACGACTGTCTTGATCCCGCTCACCGTAGGATGAGTAGCGACTTGAAGCAAAGACTACTTCAAATCGCAGCTCATCTTATCGTGATAAAGGTTCTGACAGAGTTTGAGTGACCTGACATAATTGGGATGGAGTACAAGGGTATGAGTATTACACCAAGTGCTAGCGGATATAAGTATGCTAAGCCAACGCTATAACCGTCCCATTCATTTCGTCGACAGAAACGACACTTAATTATGATAAGTTACAGTGAACCGATGACGATAAAGAAGAAACTGCAATACAAAGAATGCACTATTAAATTCATAAATCTCATGCTGAACCATTCACATCTTCATCGACGTCCCCCTCTTCGCTACCGAAGTCGCTCCCTCACTCAACCGCTGGGGATGCGATGAAGGAGGCGCAGAGTGCGATACGTGATCTAGTTGCTGATCTTCGTCTAACGATACCTGGCGAGCTTGCGTGAAAAAGACTTTCGCATCTCGATCGGAGATGTTCTCGATGAAGTAGGTGTTGCCTGAATGTGGATGCGGTTTATATTATTTATGAGACCAGCGTACGGGGTATGAGGAATAGGACTGACCACGCGGCACAATGAACATGCCCCCTGTAGCTACAACATATTGTGATTCGTGAATCACAGCGGCTACGGCACCCTCAATGACGTAGAAAACCTGCGTAAAATGAGGTGAATAGATTGAAATGCGCAGGGTAGCGACGAATGCGAACATAAGTATTGTCTTTTGTGCCTTTGCTTGGTTTGCGGCCCTGCGGGGGTATACGAAGGACGCCTGCTGCAATAAAGTCGCCCTCCCCAAAGACCTTTTGAAAGAACCACCCGCCGCCAGCTGCAGGTCTCGGATCGACCTTTTTTGCTGTATAGACAATACCTAAAACAACGATAGTCAATATAAGATCATAAAGTGCCGATGGGAGAAGCTACGTACGTCTTAACACAGGCTCCTCGGTGACATAGTCAATGACCACACCGGATTCCTGTGTTTCGTCGTCCCAGCCTTCCTCGGGGTCAAATGGCTCAGGTATACTCTTCGCACGTTCACTACCTGTGCGCTTGCGCTTCTTTCCTGCTTTCCCGAGTGGTTTAGGAGGCTCTTGCGGGATGCGTATGATTTCTTTAATTTGAGGAACGAGAATTAGGCCAGAAGTATCACCACCATAGACGACTTTTTCTTGGCGCCAGTATTCGAGCGGCTTGTACCGATGTCGTCGACTACGACGTACCCCATCAGGTGGTGGAGAATCTAAGGTGGATGAATTTCTTGTTCATGGTGTAAGAGATTACTTACTTTCTTCGACTGATTTGATGACTCGTTTGGGTGCACGCGCTGCTTTTGGTTTCTTCGGTTGCTGCTCTTTCGGTTTTTCTTTGCGTGGCTTCTTAGGGGGTGGGTCTTCATCTTCTTCTTCCTCATCTGGCGCATTCTCAACTTCTTCGAGTCCCTGGGCAATATCCTCATCGATCTCGTTTTCCTCCTGTTGCTCCAGATCTACATCTGCGCGCCCCTTGCCCTTGCCCTTGTCAGCCTTCTTCTTCGCCTGTGATGCCATCTGTTTTTCAACTTCTGCAGCGTCATCCTCATCATCCTCGTCCGCATTCACATAATTAAAACTTGTTCCTGTTTGCGGTGGGCTGTCGTTCGGTAGGGGATCATAGTCAAAGTCTTGATTTGCTGGCTCGAACTCGGGGTCCGAAGCAGGGCCAGGCTCACGAGGGTCGTTGTATACAGTGAACGACTTTGACAGTACTGAAGGTCCTGCGCTATTCACAGTAGATTCACGCCTAGACGGTGCAGCGCGCATACGGGGCGAAGGTACCTCGTCAAAGTCGATCTCAGACGTTCGCGGAACGGACCGCGACGAGCCTGGTTTGCGCGCACTGTTAGGCGCCATTATGGGAGGCGCATTGGTAAGGTAAGCCAGCGGACTGCCCTGGTTGCCTGTGTAAAATTATGGTGATAAACACGTCGGATCGTACTTGCGGTCAAAGTCACTCACTTTCTGCCAACTCCATGGACATCTCCCCATCCTCGTCGTATTCGTCGACTTCTGGAACAGGAGTAGCGACAGCTGGGGCCTTCTTCTTGCGTGATTTAACTCGGGGCGGTGTGCGATCGTCAGCTTGCTTGATGACCTCGTCGAATGGCTCGAATTCATCAGAGTCACGGCCGACGTATTGGACTGCAATTCCGGTTTTCTTTCCGAGGCCAAGATCATCGGCGCGGAATGGGATATGTTTCTTTGGGGGGCCGCGGCGACTACCTATACTTGATTTTCTGCGGTCTGTAGATTCGCGTGGCATGGTTGGTGACGGCGAGCACCTAAGCTGGAGGAGTAAGTGCCGTGGGAAACTTAAACAATACACGCTTGTCGCGGTTAATGGGTCACGGCATGTCACGCGCACACCACGCGTTTGTTGTCACTTCGCGAGCCACAAAAGGCGTGGCACAAGGTCGATTCAAAGAGTGTCAATGTGATAAAAAAACTACTATGATTTCTCTAAATCCCCATTCCCGTTCGTATCAGGACCCTTCTTTCTAAGGATCTCCTGCAAAAAGTCTAATGTCGTCTCACTAGGATTGCGTGGTGGTGGTTGCGTCGACTTGCGCACGATATTATCGAACCTCGCTGCGCGCTTAGGGTGTGGGGTGTGATTGGCGAAAGACTGCAGAGGTTCAGCCGTGATGTACTCCAGTGAGCCAGGCCTATGGGTGTTGCTTTGCGAGTGACTCTGCGCGTCATTTGCAAATGCTGTCATCGAGAGCTTCGCCGCTTTTAACCCTTGCCTCTTGTATACCACTTCTGGCGCCTTCTCCAACACTACAGACTCAGGCCTGAGGTTCGTCACACCAGTTTTGCTTGGATCGCCCCACGTCATCACGTTGCCCACTCCTTTGTTCTTCTGCTGTACGAGGGTGCCCATACCAGCGTATGATGCCACGAAATATATGGGCTTTCCTTTGTCGCCTTTTACCTCTTCAACCAATCGTCCTTTGTGCTCCTTCGTAGAAAGATATGTTTGAAGTGATGAGAAATGAGAGTAATGGAGACCTGCAGAGCGATGTGGTACGCTTTCGAGTGAACGTGATCGAGGACGCTCTCGTACTCCTTCAGACTCCCACATAGCGAAGTCATCAAGGGAATAATCCGTTGGAAGTTTTTCGGGAGGGGCTTTTTTCGCCTTCGACAATCCTTTGGGTGTAGACGATTCCTTGGACGAGTCTGCCTTCATCAGCTTTAACGCCTCTTCCTCCCTCTCTTTCATCTCCCTCTGCTTCTTTAATGCTTCCGCCTTCATTTTCTGATATTCAAAGAAGTGCTCGCGTTTGCGACGGATATGCGCAACATATTTCTTGAATTCCGAGTTGGACATGGCATGGACATTGGGGACAGCAGGCGAGCGCCAACATTGTGGATCCATCCGCATTGGCGCATACTCCGAGTCTACCATATCACCAGAATCCTCGCTCGACGGCCGACGCAACTCTTCCGACCTGGGGTTTAATTGCAACTCATCCCAGTTCTTCATCCACATTGCCTGAGGCTCTGCAGAGTTCCATTCTGTCTGCTGTTCAAGTGAGTCGACAGCCTTCACTGTGATGTAAGCTCCACGTCTGCGTATCGGGAGCGGACGTTTGAAGCCCCAGTTGCCGCGGTGAGCATCACCACCGTGTGTGGTGTAAACTTGAGCGATGCGGGGGTCAAAGGAGGAGAATTTTGACCGTTTGAGAAGAGTAGCGAAAGGAGATTGTACAACGGAAGCCATGCCTAGACGTCCTCGTCAAGCAACAAGTCCAATTTTCTATGATGCCCGGTACCTTGCCAAATTGGGACGACTTTGTAAGTCCGCTCGGTATCCGCCGTGCTATTCAAAACCTTCCTTGTTCGCCCTACATTTTTTTCAACAAAACCACGACGTCCAAATTACTGTTTATCCTCTGCTTTACGCAACTTTCAAGGATGGATAGTCCAGACAAATGTCGAGGATTAAACTGTTGTCTCAAAAACAATCTTTGCTGAATGTTCCTCCCACTGGTCGAGGGATGAGGACGCAGGATCACCTGGAGATGCCTACACCTCTTTTCGTACTGATGTTTGTAGATGGGTACCGTGCAATTATAATATTGTAAGTCGTGCATATTCTTATCGCTTGAGCTGTGATGGGTACCGATGCATGCCGAAGAAGATTATCCTGGTAAAAACACACAACCCGCTCGAATGGGTCCCTTGAAGTGCGAGGGTGTCTGATGCGGTTTTTGTCAAAGAACCGCACAGACAGATGGGTGTGGATGGAGAAATAAAGGCGAGGCTGAGGTATCGCATTGGTGCCCATCCTGTGACTCGATCAGGAGCTGTGATGATGGGCTGATGACAGTTTCACAGATTGCATCGCTTGGTGGGTTACATTTAGCGCCATGAGCTGGTAGTCTGTAGTTCCCATGATCATGTCAAAATGTTGCTCCGTATGTAGCCTAGGCTATAGAATGAGTTTAGAATCATATATTATGAAGTTGATCATAGAACCATTTTGTTGATCAAGTGACTTATTATATAGCCGATGTTGGTGAATGTCGTGATTTTTTATGGATACACCTTTTTTGTGTGTGCGCCTCCATCATCCTCAAAGTTTTTCCTACACTGCCCCAGTGCTTAAGAGCACTGACTTTGTTGAAGACTAATACGTCCTTGCTCTCTTGGCGACTTGGTTTTAATTCGGTGGTCACAGATTTTGACTCTCTATTTAACTGCCACGGTCGAATCGGACGAGGTACTGCTTTTCATAGACGATTTCTGTTGCAATCCTTTCTCATCCCTTTCACGTCAGCAAGCTACAGCCTTTTATCATATTTCTTGTCGGTCTCCGTTGAATTATACGTGGAAGGAAGCACACTGAACGATATCCGAACCAGCCAACCAATCGCGTTCGTTGAAAAAACGGAACACGCACGAATAGTCAGTGAAGTCATCCGTAGCGCCCTTTCATTCTTTACTAAACCTTGGTCCGCAGTGCCTTCATCTTCTCATGAAATGTATCATCGTGCATACCCTTCCATTCGTTCCGTTCCTTCATCTTCCAACCTCTCCGGTACCACAAACACCAGCCCACGCCTAGCCCCATTGCTTCCTCCCTCAGGCCTTCACGGTCTCTCACCCAAATCAACTGGGTTACTTCTCAACCAGCATCTTAACGCAGCTCTACCAGAAACAGCTCCGAAACATCCAACAATCTGCGGAATGCCTCTGAAATACGTATCGTGAGTTCAATCAAGTGTTCGGCCTGCAGATGGCTAACTTTCCCATGTATCAGGCTCATCACCCTTGCCGTCCAAAATGCAACCTTATCCATTGTGATGTACTACTCTCGCGTATCCACACCCCCGCACCTGTCATATTCTCCTGCAGCAGCAGTACTACTATGCGAAGTACTGAAAGGATCCATATCCTTCGTCATTGCAATATGGAGAGCACAGGACATATCAGAATCTCATTGGTCATCCCGGAAATCTTTCACTGGCTTCGTGCAATCACTCTTTCCATGGTCTGCACCCTTCCGCCAAGTATGCAGTGAGATTTTCAGCCCCGATTGTTGGAAGCTGTCCATACCAGCTGTCCTTTACGTCGTGCAGAACTCGTTGCAGTTCGTTGCTATCAGTAATCTGCCCGTGGCGTCCTTTCAGGTGGCATATCAGATGAAGATCCTAACTACTGCGGCGTTCTCAGTCATTCTTCTCCGGAAGACGCTATCTTCGACGAAATGGTTATCCTTGTTTTTTTTGGCGATTGGCGTTGGTATCGTCCAGGTGCAGACGACTGCGTCGAATAGTGGAATGCGGGAGATTCGAGTAGGGAGTGCACATGATGCGGCACCTCTACACATCCATATTATGAGCCCACTAAAGGGCTTTGGTGCGGTCACTGCTGCCTGCTTTACATCCGGTCTCGCAGGTGTCTACTTCGAGATGGTACTCAAGAACTCCAAGGCAGACCTGTGGGTGCGCAATGTCCAACTCTCGCTCTTCTCCCTCCTCCCTGCCTTCCTCCCCATCCTCTACGGCCCTGCGCAACCGCCTTCCATGAGTTTCTTGAGTTACCTCTTCCGAAATTTTGGTGGATGGGCGTGGGCCACGGTGGCAGTACAGGTCTTTGGTGGTTTGGTGACCGCTGTTGTGATCAAGTACTCGGACAATATCTTGAAGGGGTTTGCGACGTCACTATCTATCATTATATCCTTCCTCGCCTCCGTCGTGCTCTTCGACTTTCACATCACCCCTTCCTTCATCATCGGGGCTTCTACGGTGCTCGCAGCAACTGCCATGTACAACCAGCCCGCGTCGCCTGAGACAAAGATAACATCCACGATCAGTGGCGGCTCAAAGCCATTTTCAGATGCCCCTTTAGGCCCCGATGATCCCATAATTGGGCAATTCCCATCACAGAAGAGGTCGTCGCCGTTTGGAAGCCCCCGAGCTATCGCCAGTGCTCTGGGCCTTGCAGAAAAGCCCTCGAGCATTGTTGAGAGCGACTACTTCTCCGACATGGAATCCACCTCGCGGTACCTCAACGCACCATACGGTTCTCCCTTTCCGTCACGTACGCCCACACCCAGGCCCGAAGAGCGGCTGTAATTAGCACACCAGGACATAAAAAGAACATATCAGAACTTTCAACTATTATACGACGTCTTATGATGATTTTTTCTGAATATACCCGTTTCCTAGATCTTTGCAAGTAAGCCCTTTTTATCACAGATATTGCATTGCGCCACTGCACCACGATCTAACGAACAGGCAAATCTGAATCTATTTCATGGTTATCATATCAAATCTTCTCTCTTTCATAGCCAAGTCACATTACGATTCATCTCGCTCATTCCTTGCAGTCTTTTCCGGTCGCGCCGCTCCAGAATGTTTCGTGCGTTTTTGCTATTCTGGAGCTCTTAGTGCCGTTCACATCAGATTGCATTTCTACCTTTTTGCTTAGTTTTGCTACCTTTACGCACGAGGACTTGGGGTTGCTGATCATAAACTTTGAACTTTTTTAGTAGAGTATCGACTTTTGCTGACATGTTCTGTTAGCTGTAATTGGGACTGAATTTACATCTTTTACATTTATTGTTCTGGCTTGCTGAGGTAGCAATTGCATAGATTACATCGATAATCAGCAGTGCAGCTCAAGAACCTGCCTACCTCTGGCGCAGCCTTGAATGACTGTCTCCCGGGCCCCCTCCCTTGCCGGGGATGAACTTAAGCTTTCGTTGGACAAACGTCAACTCATAGCGACTCAGTGCATGAAGGGCCTTCTCGAGGTTGTCCTTGGGGCCCAAAGCTTCCTCCAAGGGCGCCTTCTCGGCACACGGTCTCATGGATCATGATTACATTCCCATCTGTGGTATTTCGATCGTGTTGGACGTAGGTATGCGGACTCTTGCTCTTGACAGTTCAAACGTTCATCAATCGATATTACGCAACCTGGCAGTCTCAAGGTGCGTATGGAACGCCAGCATGTACATGATGTCTGATCTGGCTGTTGTTCCACAGTATGCCAACAGTATACTCAGCGTAACTTCCGTACAACTTAAGATCGGCATCAGATAACTACTCTCTGTCAATAACTAACCTAATTGCAGTGATGGGCGGTACGCCAAAGGTAGACACCGTGACGTTCAACGTGACATAATATATACCAGGTTTCACAAGTGAAATCAGGCTGCTTCCAGTGGCATTTAAGCCATATACAGTGATCCTGGGACTTCTGCCGCTCACTGGGTCTTCAACGTTAACCAAGTGTCGTTTCGTCTCAGTTCTCGCATTTCGAGTCAAGTGATTTGAAGTTTCAAACGTGGACGGTGCCGTGGCCGTAATTGAAGTTACCAGCTTACTAATAAAAGCATGGTTGTAATTTAGATAATTTAGACAATCGACCATGAGCTTAAGGTGGCAAACCTTCTATGTCTACTACAAACGAGGTTAAGGTCCCCTTCTTCAAGAAGGGAAAAACTCGACCAGCAACCTCGCGAAAAAGATCGACTTCTCCCCCTCCCCGTGGATCAGCGCCGATACCGTCTTCATCCAAGTCTGCGGTGGTTCTCCCTTCCCGCAAAGCAACTGGCAATCTTCTGAGCGCTGGCACGAAACGTACTGCTGCACAACGAAGGGAGGATGAAATGGACGATCCAGACTTTGTGGAACGTGATGGTCCTGTTGTGAAGTGGACCGCAGCCGGATCACACACCAACGCAGCACTTGAGATACTAGCTGGTGACGAAGCCGCAGAGCTACTTGTAAAACGTCAGAAGAAAGAGAAAGCAGACAGAGGTGAAGAGGAAGAGGAAATACCTGATGATGGGCTGTATAGGGGCCAGAATGCTTATCGAAGTCACCTGAAAAAAGGTCAGGAAGTACCCAAAGCTATGCGCGTTGGTCCTCAACGAGGTACTAGCACCATTCGCACCGTAACCATTGTCGATTATCAGCCAGATGTTTGCAAAGACTACAAAGGTTAGTAAGTTTTTTCTCCGACGGATACGGATGCTAAAACGGTCATCCCAATCAGAAACGGGGTACTGCGGTTTTGGTGACACTTGCAAATTCTTGCACGACCGTGGCACATGTATGTTTGCATAGCCTTTACGCTTAAAGAAACTAAAGACAAATACTTTGGACAGATCTTGCTGGTTGGCAATTGGATAAACTCGCTGAAACCTCGCGGAAACAAGTTGAGGATGTGTCAGACTCCGATTCTGACAACGAGGACATACCTTTTGCTTGTCTCATCTGCCGCAAACCTTATACAGATCCAGTGGTCACGCGGTGCGGGCATTATTATTGTTCGGCCTGCGCAATCAAGCGCTATGCCAAAACTCCAAAGTGCTTAGCATGCGGCGCCCCCACGGGTGGAATATTCAACCGTGCCGACAAAATCATAGACAAATTGAACAAGAAACGCGCAGAAAAAGACGCTGATCACATCGAAGATGACAATCCTGGGGTCGATCTGAGGGCTTGGTTGATAACGGAAGCAGAGACAGTGACTCAGGTGATGATGATAATGATTGAGATCCATGTCAATTCATTGATTATTCATACGTTCATCAGCGCGTGTCGCGTTCTTTGTGAGCCTACCACCAGAATTGTCATTCATATTTTTTCATCCGTCAACGTGGGCCGCTATCAATGGTGGTTCCTTCCTACGTGAATCTTCTGCTAAGCTATTTCGCTAGGTTTCTGATGGAGCAGACGCGTTTGATGACATTGAACTTGTTTTTCAGGTCCCGGAAGCGGATTCGCAATGTCGCGAGACAGTTTCCTGAAAAACCAACATGCTGTACTATGTTACTCAGCACCGAACTTCCACCATCGACGGATTCATGCCCGCATTGTTTCCTGTGCTCTTCACAGTGACCCGCAGGTATACCCGTCGGGGGTAATACCCCGGTTCCATTGTGTTGATACTCGCAGGGAAACCCGTACCTGCACTGCGGGTATGGGTGTGGGTACGACTGCCCACACCCGCGGGTTTACCCATGCAGTTCCTAGGCTAAGCTGCTGCGCACCCCGCTCCTGCTCTTATGCTGCCGCGATACCTAGTACTACTAATGTCATAGCACATCATTTCTCGTCATATCAATCCATGCATGCTAATGTACTACATTATATGGTGTGATAAGATTTTATCTGAAAATCGAACGAAAAACTTATGTCGTCGGAGGAGATGGTGATTTCTCTGTCTGTCTCAAGGAGAATATGTATTTTTATGTTGCAGGCCAAGGAAGCAGAAACAGCCTTTGATGGCCTCTTTGCTGAGCCTCCGAGTGCAGAAGGCGAAGCCCTTCAATAGCAATGCCACCCCCGACTCGGAGCGCCTCCAGTGTCTTTTGGCTACTGGGTTATGCTTATTTCTTTGTCTGTCTTGCAGCAACGATCTTGGCAAGAAAATGACGCTACGAAAGGGATGACCTCTACTATGAAACGTACTATCCCGTAGTTCGGAATCAAGGACCCTCGCTTTTGGTAAAGCACAGGCTGCGGACTCTGGGAACCTCATTAATATTAGTGCTTGTCAAGTTGCAGGTTGCAGACTCCTGCGATTCACACCAAACCACGCTGACTGGGGAGTTTCCTCCTCCATTTCTCTGCAAGTCTTGCCTTCGTTGTGCCTTTAAATATCTCGATCGGCAGCTCACGAACGACTTGCCTAGACCCCTGAGACGGGAGCTGATGGTTTCCTGCAGGTCGCGCACAAAACTGGACCTTGTCCTTGATGTGACCACCATTTTATCCTTGTTTTCACATGGTCTAACTACGGAGATTTTTGGACGTGGTGGACGAATTCGCACTTGTAACGGCGCTCTTCTTCAGGGACGTTTGGTACCCTTCAACTTCCCTACGGGAAACTTATAGTAGACAAAGGAGAGGTCGCAGCAATAAAGTTAAGACTACGTGGAAACTGATCCTTAGCCCCTGCTATATCACCAAGAAAATGAGATTTTGCTCGGTACCATCGATACCCTGTGACCTGGATTCAAGAGAAGATTTGTACGCAATTGCACAGAACACAACCTGCAGCTGGAACCTCAAATTGAACGATTCCACCGGAGAGTACACAAACGAAGATGCCAAACTGAGTTGCCCAATAGCTACCAGTGTTTGAGGTTAGGATCTCGTTATTCTCCTTGTTTTCGTAACATCCTGATTCTGAGTCCCAACAGCTTGATACGGTTGTTCGTCTTGTATCACGTCGTCCGACTCTCGTGTGATAGCTATATCGTGTTGAGTCGTCTGTGTTTTGGATATCACCAGATTGCGTTGGTCTTTCATCGGGCCATCATTTCAACTTCTTGATAATTTGATGGCTATCGCATTGGTACTCTGCACTGTGCAGGCCACAAATACCTCAGATAACTGTATGCTGCGACGTTTCTCGAGGACATGCGGCAGCCTCTCGGATACAACGTCAACGTCGTTCTAATCTGATATTGAATGCACATTAACGCGCTTTTCTAGCTGGGAAAATCGGCGCTTGATGATGAATGGCTTGTTGGCAAACGGAGTATGGGTTATTGCGATGATGTGTGTATCCGCATAGGACTCATTACTGACGTTGGATAACCGAAAGTGCGAGTATCTTTGAGTATCAGGGGGTACAGGCAGCAAGAAATCGATGAGCAACAACAACCAAGAACCAAACGGTTTCGAGATCAACCAATGATGAACTTTGAATTCTTTGTAGAAAATCGACATTTGCTGGCATGGTCTGGTTGTTGTGTTAGCTGTAAGCGAGACTGAAAATCCGTCATTATCTGCTTGCTGTTCTTCCTTTCTGAGGTATCGATTGCATGGACGAGAAGAGTAGTAATATTGAGCAAAAGGGGCGGCAAGCTTTCATTTGAGAGCCCCATCAGCTCGCAACGAGCGCACAAAGGGCTTTTTCGAGCTCGCCCCCGCTGTCCAAGAGTGCCTTCTCGGCATGCGATCTAGGAATGCCTAGTTCATTTACCTGCAAAAGCACGGTGGGTGAGTTATGCACTAGATGGAGACTGTAACACGCACGATGAGATCGACGTCCTCTCGTTTCAGGACAACAGCATCCTTAGAGGACTTAGCGGGTTTGAGCGTCATGACTTGCCGCAAGCTCTCTTCGAGCTTAGTTTTGGAGTATTGGTAGCCATCATTAAACTAAGGTTGGGGTGAGCGTGATCACGAGGGTAGTGAGAACAGTCACTGACAGCCGCGAGGACTTCTGCCTCTCCCCGTCCGTTGTTCATGTGGTATTGCTGTAAAGGAGTATCGGAGTATGCCGACGCCTGTTATTCATGTCCATCGAACTGGAATGGGAAAAGCTAAACTCGTCACTAGCGACCACCCTCATTGACATCCTCAACAGACAATTAACGACAACTCAAAGACCATCCTTCATCGGTCCTGTCGAAATCTCCTCGCTCGATTTTGGTACCGTCCCTCCAGATATTGAGCTCGTCGACCTTCGTGATATATACCGCGATTTCCTCGATGACTCTGATTCTGACTCCAATTCTGAGCCAGACCATGACAATGTAAAAGTAACGGAGGGTGCAGGGGATGATGAAGACGGGTTTGAGTGGGTGTCAAGGAAGGGGGCACGCCGGGGGATCGCGGAGGAAGGTCTGGCATATCATCATCTGCCACCACACATTCGTTACGGGCGCAGTCCATCCGTGGATTTGTTTGCGTCTACGCCTGCATTGCATGCCGGTTCGCCGAGAGACGTGTGGGGCGGGGGCGCTATGCATGTGAGCATGCCTAGCTTGGGCGAATTTAGGCCGACGACGAGCAGCTTGTCGATACCATTGTTTGATCCTAGTTCGGTGTATGATTCGATGCCCCGCGCGTCTATGACGCCAGATGAGTCTTCTCCTTCTCCACCAAATCCTCCGTCTTCACGCCAGGAACCAGAGCCAGCTCCAACCTCTCCGCCCGATAATCCAGATCTTCAGCTGCATCTCTACCTTAATTGGCACTCCAATCTCCGGCTCACGCTCACGACATCCTTATTGATCAATTACCCTTCCCCGTCGTTCATGTCCCTTCCGATCAAGCTTTCAGTGACAGGGTTGGTGTTCACGGGAGAAGTGGCTGTCGCGTACGAGGGTTCGCGTGGCCGAGTGCACTTGTGCATACTCGATGAATTGGATCCCTATGGTCCCGCGTGCAAACGCCCACGAAGCCAATCCAGCACCCCTCCTGAAATGGACGAAGATAGCGGAAAACGCGACGGAAAACCTTTGCCAATTGGCCAGCGCCTCCTCCCGTCTATCTTGATTGAGAGTGAGATTGGCCAGGCGGACAAACATGTTCTTAAAAACGTGACGCGAGTCGAGAGGTTTATTCAAGATGTCATACGGAATACGGTGGAGGAGGAACTCGTGTTTCCGAATTTTCATACATTGATCATTGGCGACCAAGGACGCTCGTAAAAACGATAATGTAATGTACAACCATAGTGTAACTGTATATGTTATAGTAGTGATTTGCTCATGTAAGGACCGTCGAGCTCGTAGCCAAGTTTGCGGTAATAATCTCGAGTACCGACACCTGTGGAGAAGGTGAGTGTAAGCTTCCCCTTGTAAACGAAAAGTCGGACCTGATATGACGGCGAGCTTCACACTCCCATGTTCCTCCCGTGCTATTCGTTCTGCTTCTTCCATGAGCAATGTCCCAAACCCCTGATGTTGGAATTTCGTTGGGTCGCGCCCGTGTACTGGAACCGCAGTGCCATAGACATGGAGCTCACGGACAATACTCGACCCTCCCGCTGCACCTTCCTTGCGCACAAGCTCAGGTCGGAAGGTACCTTCCTCGGAACACTTCCGCAGACGAAGAAGCCCAATCAAGATGTCTTGCTCTGGGTCCTCGTAAGAAAGGAAGGTCTCCCACCCACCATTGGCCGCATAATCTCGTCTGAGGAGCTCGACAGATTCCGGTCGTACTTTGTGGTGTATTTCGTGTATCTGTATGAACATCAGTATCCGAACCACATATTTCAGGACGCCACACGCACGCCAACTTCGCGATACCGCACATCCCTGCATTCTGCGCCGAAATCTTTCATTCGATTGAGGGCTAATTCTCGTAGATTGCCTGAATTTTCACAGCCGCTTGTGACCAGCGGCAATGGAATATCCCTATGGGAAACACTTGTGTTGGAATCATGTTGTTTCACGTCAACTTCATGAGACTCACCTTTGTACACGATATACTCGCGTCCATGGAGGCACGAGCGCCAATATCCGAGCAACGACATCCACCAAGACATTCGGTGTATAATTCTTGTACTTGCCCGTCCGCCAAAGCTCATACAAGCCTGTCCCTCGAATGACCAGAGTAGGATATATCTTTAATCCATCACTCCTAAATGCTGGATTCTCAAAATACTCCTTGAATTGTTCAAGATCCCGCTCCAGTCCCACATTTGGGAGATCAGGCATCATATGGGCAACGACTTTGAACCCTGCATCTTTTGCCATGTGAAAGGACTCGGAGACTGCACGCACAGTATGACCACGATTTGTATCTCGGGCAACGTCCTCGTATACCGATTGGACGCCGATTTCGAGGCGCGTGCAGCCGTAGCGGAGCATCTGTGATAGATGGGGCCTCAAGCAATAGTCTGGTCGCGTCTCTATGGTTATCCCGATTGCCTTTGACTTGCTCTGTTCCGAGTATCTATACGAGGCATAAATATCCTGTTGTTTGAAACCCAAATAGAGCAGTATTTACCGTACCGCTTCATCAACATCGGTGCCCGTGAAGCCAGATAGAGCATTATGTAGCTGTGCGACAAATTTTGCGCGGTAGTCTTCTGGCATGCTCATGAAAGTACCACCCATGATTATGAATTCGACCTTGTCGACACTATGACCAAGGGCTTTTAGCTGTTCGACACGACCTCGCGTCTGTTCATACGGATCGTAGCGCGCGCGGATGGCACGCATACTTGTTGGCTCGTACCCAGTGTAACTTTGCGTGCTGTAATCAAAATCAGAATCCGGCCCACCTGGGCAGTATCTGTGACAGGGATGAGGAACACAGATAGAGACAACAAAGTGGAACGTACACGCAAATGTTCCCTGTCATAGCGATGTGAGGACATCGATGCGGTTTGCACATCACTGCTACCACAGCGATCTATGAGGAACCATCAGATCCAACGGGTCTTATAAGAAGTAGAAGAAAGCTACATACACCGCTGGCCGTTCTTATAGGCCTTGCACGAAGTTTAGGCAAAAGAGCCTTTTTATATTCGTCCGGTATGGCGCTGATGATATCTACCAGCCTCGGCACGCCCCCGAAGCCATATTTCTTAGAGATCTTTGCGCGGAGTTCATTCAGCGAGACTGTTTGGTTAGAATCGTGGGCTTTGATTAATTCTGCGGCGATTCCTGACGTTACACGAAGGAGGATCTCGGCCTGGGAGGGGCCTTACTGAGATTGTGAGTTGGTGGATGAAAGTGAGTGTGTGATGAGTGTACCTTCGGTTTTTGACCCTTGGACCATTTATAGGCTATCAATTCGGTTGCCAAAAATTGTGCGTGTCCTGTTCCTTTCTGTGAGTTTTCCTGCTTGTCGTGCAATCCGATCTTGAAGAATAGCTGGTGAATGTGTATCTAGTAGGAACTGCCGAATCCCGATGTGACTATTACCTCGGGTCACGCATTTGTCACGCGCTATTCCGTTGTCACGATTTGACTCGCCGACGCTAAGCTATGTTTCGACAATGTCGCTTTTCACGACTGCAAAAGTTACAGATTCGTTCTTATTATGACTCCAGGACACATGATCCGAGAAAAGGCGACAAGGGTGAGTTATATCATCCTGCGCTCGCGGTAATAAATTCCTCATCGATTTCACACCCAGTTGTCGTTGCAATGTCCGGAGGAGTAGATTCCTCAGTCACCGCAAAATTACTAGCGGACAAAGTAAGCATCATATGTCATACTGTCACAACTGACAGATTTTTGTACTGGCAGGATTATGACCTATCAGCAGTGTTCATGCGCAATTGGGATACACGCGACGAGTCTGGTTCAGATCATGGATGCGAGTGGGAGAAAGACTGGGAAGATGTCAGGCGCGTGTGCGGGGTGCTCGATATACCTTGTAAAATGGTATGTTTTATTGATTTAATTTTGCAAGCTTCTAACTTTGTTTACTCGAAGGTGGATCTCTCCCGTGAGTACTGGACGCGGGTATTCGAACCCTCCTTGAAGTCCTGGGAGAGAGGTATCACGCCCAATCCTGACGTGTGGTGTAATAAGTGAGTTGTTTTATATCTATAGCTGAGTATTTTGTTCTTAATCTTGGGTCAGAGAAGTTAAATTTGGCGCATTGCTGGACCGCCTGACCGAGGATCCTGGGCTTTCGAACACTCCATGGCTTGCAACTGGTACTTAATATTTTTCTTTCTGTGCTCGATTCAGCTCACCTGCTATGCATGTAGGCCACTACGCAAATAAAGATTGGAAATACCATAACGGCGTTCCGCGACCAAGACTTCTTCGTCCTCGCGACGTCACAAAGGACCAGACATATTATCTGTCTTCTGTCCCTGAACGTAGCCTTTCCCGTGCTATTCTCCCTCTAGGATCCATAAAAAAGACAGAAGTCAGAGAGCTCGCTGTGAAGTGGAACTTACCAACGGCTGCCAGACAAGAAAGCATGGGCATATGTTTCGTGGGGGAGAAACGTAAATTTAATGATTTCATATGTGAGCTCATATTTCGTGCCTAGCATCATCCGCTGAACCTTCTAGCTCAATATATACCACCTAAGCCTGGGCCGATCATCGATCTGGAAACAGGACTCCAGGTGGGCGAACATGCGGGGCCGTGGAATTTCACTATTGGCCAGGGCGCTAAAGTGAGGGGTCTCAAAGAGAAGACCTTTGTTGTGAAGAAAGACATCCCAAAGAATATAATATACGTCGTACCTGGAACGTCAGTATTCTCATATCCTCCTTAGAATCACCTACAATTGTTGATTTTCAGAGATCATTCAGCGTTATACGCACAATCCCTGACCATTCGCGATTGGACGTGGATATGGGCCGACAGCCCACCAATAGAGCTCATGCGTCCTGGGGGCCTCAAAGCACGTATAAAATTCCGACATGTGATGTCTGACACAGGTTGCTCAGTGTACTCGTGAGTCCAGCCGTCATTTTATCGTTCACAATCAGTTAATTAAGTCAGTGACAACGATTGCATTCGCATCGATTTCGATGAGCCGCAAAAGGCCATTGCACTAGGACAAGTTGCAACGATTTACATTGAAGACTGGTGTTTAGGATGCGGTACAATTGTGGAAGTAGCTTAGGTGTCGCATTGTATTTCAGATATCATGAAACGACGAGCTCAACAGGTAATGATGTTCGTACCTGACTTTTGATGCAAATTTTCACGTTTGATCTAGCTCAGATTATTGCGATAGGGTTTTTCGTGGAATCCTGTCGCCTGAGTATCTGCATGAACTATGTGCAGCTGCCACTTCCGCTTTCACTTGCAAAGTAAACCTGTCTTGTACTCGGGCACAGCACCGATGGGTTCCACTCTTTACTCAGCATAATTTCCCTCCTGCGAGCATCGTCCAATTCGACACCAGCGCATCAGACTAGTACTCTTTGACCTCGTACAAGCGATCCGTTAACTTTCGGACGTCTGAAGAGATGTCTGTGCACTACATTTGCTGTTGTCTTCTCCTCTTCCTCTCTTGCAAATAGTGTTCGAATGTCTCGCGACATTTAATCTTCAAAGTGCGGTGTGGTGTATAGCTGTGGTTCAGCTAGAACGGTACTGTATTGAAAGAGAAGGTAATGCGAGGCAGGCAATGTATTTCTCAGATACCGGAAAAGAAGGGTCATTT
>JABBWF010000298.1:0-41525 GCA_016647645.1 Suillus variegatus | reverse complement strand
ACCTGCCACAAAAAAGTAAGCTTAATCCAGGAGGTTCAACATCGACACTCACAGATGTACAACGAAGATATCTTGCCAAGGAAGGAAGCTTAGAATGTAAAAGTGAAGTTCTCCAGCAAGAGCCAGGAACTCTAACTTGGGCTTCATCTCTGTCCCAGCTTGGTCTATTGGGTCATTCATGTCATGAGGGCGCCTATAAAGTCTCACATGATTGTGCCACTGATATTCGATAACAGGCGACGTCTAAACTGGCCTGGCATAGCTTCATGAGCCCATTGTCCTAAACAAGATAATGCTTTGATACAATACTGGTGTGGCAGACTCCGCCCTCCCTGACTTTGGCCTCAAAGCAAACTGACGTTTAGTTTCAGAGGGCGATCTCGTGATTTCTACTCCTGGTTCAGCGCGTTACAGATAGTAATGGCTAGGGAGATGTAATTGTCACTTGGTCCAAGCCAGAGTGCCTACCTGATGATGAGAGGACGCGGTTCGAATTCGAATGCAAGCCATGTAGGTGGTTCATTCGAGGACAGACCGTGGCGAGTTCTGACCAGCATCATGACAGTACTTACTTCACAGTAGTATTATGTAGTCGTTGATTTCATTAACTATCGTGTGAATTTGATAAGGCTCATATAATTAATTACTTGACGAAAGCAAAGTGGATCCCACAACTGGCAGCAACAACGGAGGTATCGATGTATTACAACGACGTTCGATCCAAGAACAGTTTTGGGCAACAGGTATAATGACAGATAGTGCAAGTAATGGAAATTCTCTGCTATTCATAGTTTAAACGGTTGTTCAATTAGAGCTTCTACCCATGCGTCGGCTCAAGCCGCAGACTGGGCCGACAACGACAGACGGGCTATCCCACAACTGTGCTGCCAAAGTAACACCAAGGAAATGAAAATATGTTTCGAGCGTAGAGCGAATGATAACGCTTTAAGGATATTTTCTAACGCTCGTGATTAGCAGTACTGTCATGTATACAACTTGAAGGTACTTGAGTTTGGGGGGTGGCAGTGCGATGGTAGTAATCATGTAATCTTACATCCATATCAGACTGTATCGAGATTCGACATCATCAAAAACAGAGGTAGCTCATATGCATGAACTATTGCACAGAGATTCATCAAGATGAGTTGCAAAGTAGCGAGTTTACTTCGACCCATTCCAGAAATAACCGTTGACGACTGTAAATATAGAGCGTTATCATCCGTATCTTCACGAGATATGAGATTGCACTGAACCATCATGTCGTCTGCAGTACCGCGTCTGGCAGTAGTCGCCGCTGGGGCCATGGGCGCTGCCGTGGCAAAACGCCTGACTAGCTTCGGTTGCACAGTCTACACCAACCTTGACGGCCGCTCTGAAGATACACGAAAGCGAGCACAAGATGCCGGGATGATTGACCTCTCTGTCGACGAGCTTGTGCTCAAGTCAGACTGGATTCTGAGTATTTTACCGCCAAGAGATGCTGTATCATTTGCCGAAAAGATACAGGAAGTTGCCGCAAAATACGGAAGGGCGTTACCCTCCCCACAGACGTTTGTTGACTGCAATGCTGTCAATCCGGAAACGGTAAAACGTATCGCGGCGCTATTTTCAGGGACGAGCATCAGGTTTGTTGATGCTGGCATTATTGGAGGGCCCCCGAAGGGCGACCAAAATCCTACATTTTACGCTTCAGCGGAAGATGTGAAAATTTTGGATGAATTCACTGCACTGTCGAAGTATGGTTTGAAACTATCTCCTCTTAAGGGAAAAGGCGTGGGGATCGGAGACGCCAGCGCACTGAAGATGTCGTATGCTGTGAGTTGGAACAGGCAGGCGAACAAGTTGTACGTTATTAAAACACGTTTAACAGGGAATAACAAAGGGAACGACGGGATTGTATACCACGATGGTGCTAGGTGATTGTTATCTTCTTGTGAAGGAATCGGGTGATTGACGCAAGGCAGCGGCTCATGCATCGTCGCCTGCAACCGCGGATGCTCTCATGAGGGAACTACAGATGTCGCAGCCAATTTTGTTGGACCGTCTAGTGAAGACTGTACCGCCTATGCTACCGAAAGCGTACAGATGGATTGGAGAGATGGAAGAAATTGCTGACTTTGTTGGTGGGAGCGAGGGAGACGTCTACCGGGGTATAGCGAAGGTATATGAGCGGATTGAAAAGTCGATAGCGGGTGATCAAGAAGATATAGTGACGTTGACGAAATTTGTAGAGAAAGCGAAGGAATCATGCTAGGATAGACTAGGATACTGCAGAAGGCAACTCACATGGATGAAAATTTTGTTAACGGGATGAAGTAAGTGGTTCACGTTGGTTACAGCAACGTAAATGAACTATGCTGCAACTTGTACTTATATTGATGGTCTGATCTGATATACTTTTCCGAATTCGGGAGGATCGATTACGGCCTTGCAAGGCAATTGCAAGGGGTTACTATCTTTAAGCGATAGTCGAAACGTTGACCGTCGTCGGGACCGTCTACCTTCAATTTTTTCTCTTTTGATTTCCTTCTTTTTGATCGTCTCCTCATAGTTTCTTGATTTGATAAATCACCCAGTTTTCGTCATCGTTGTCGTCGGGCTCCTTACGTCCATCGGGATTCTTGTCACCTTGGCGCCTGGGAAATCTCCAGCTCATCCACTTTTTGAATCGTCAAGAAACCCATTCCTTGAACATGGCTGTTGCTGTGAACGAGGCAACCGCTGATTTGAGACTGCTTTCTCAGCCATCAGACCCTCAGACAGTCCCTGGGTCACAGGCACCCCCCTCTGCAGCCGATCCAGACGCAAAGACCAATGGACATACCACGGATACCTCTGGCATACCCCAAGTAAACGTCAATGGCGAGCCCGTGAGCAGTCCCCGCCTGTCAGCAAGTTTTTGCCGTGTAGATGCGGAGGATGCGAGATGGGGCTCCAATTTTTGGGTGACTTTAGTAGATCCGCAGGTATTCATCTTGTCTCGATCGTCCATATGGGTTCATGTTTAGAACACACTTTTACAAGACTAGTACTGTATTCTTCGCGTGCCCTGCGACTGGACAAGTGAGCTGGGATCCACCAGCTGGTACGTTTGTGTGCGTGATGTCACAATTTCAAATATCGAGCTCTATGTTCTTACGGCTTGTATTTGTGCAGTTTGCCTCCGAGTACAGAGGGAGAGTGGTGGGAGCTCAGTGATGACTCCCGAGGTGGAATTCCATACTATTATCAAACCAAGACAGGGGAGACAGTCTGGGAACGTCCAGATGGTTTTGTTATTCCCCTGACTATCATTCAAGTGATACATTCATGTCAACTGATCTCTCTTACAAGAGTAGCTGATGCCCTTT
The DNA here is from genome assembly GCA_016647645.1 of Suillus variegatus. Classification (NCBI taxonomy): domain Eukaryota; kingdom Fungi; phylum Basidiomycota; class Agaricomycetes; order Boletales; family Suillaceae; genus Suillus; species Suillus variegatus. Next base: position 38,175 of record JABBWF010000298.1, on the reverse strand, counting down.
CCACAGCAAACCGCCCTGGGTCGTCGCCTCTCGCAGACTGGCATGCGCAAAACGACTTCGGATTCCCCTTCAACGCCAGGCCGGTCTCCCTGTATAACTCGGGCTCGCTCACAGGCAAGCATACAAGACGCACGCCATACATCACTCCGGTCCAACGAGGAGCCCCCGTTGCCCCGACACTCGTTATCGTCTATGCGGAGTTCGCCAGGAAGGATGTCGGCTTCTGGCGCTAGTCCGACCAAGAAGCCTCCTACCGTAAGGCGCTCATTCACCACAGACCAATATAGCCATCCAGGCACTCCTCGTGGATGGACAAATGGACATCATCTACCCCCTATACCCGCTTCCCCATACGCAACAGAACCTTCCACGCCATCCTCACGAAAATCATTGTCAACGCCACCTGCCAAGGTTGCAGCGAACGGGAGTACACGGTCAAGTCGCCACAAAGAGAAAGACAAACGTCTAACTTCAGATATCAATGACACCTCACCATCGCGATCGCGGGCCAAATCGTCTTCTTATGTACCACACCGATCTCCCGTCCCACAAAGTCTCAACGCTGCTGTGGAGATGTTGTCATTTTCTGAGCGACGGGCTGCTTCTGACATTGGTCACGGGCTACCACCATCATCCCCACCGGCCATGGATAAACCACGGCCAAGCACAAACCATTCTCCCAAAGAGAAGGCGAATGAAAAACGAGAGGTTCCTCAAACTCCAAAATTGGCTCCGGGTAACAGTTTCTGGATGGCACGTAGTGCGTCGACCCCTCCCACCACAGTACTCGGTAAGACTATCAGCAGTCCTGTTCTCAACAAAGGTACAACTTTTCACTACCTATACTTTCTTGTCTGACAACCTGCGTCCAGAGGCAACCAAGAACATGAGCGCCGTCAAGAGTCCCACGGGAGGAAAACCGATTCCGATCACCAGGCAACCTAATCACCTTGCTCCTACTACAACTTTAGCATCTGGGTAAGTACGCCACATTTGTAGATCAATAGTGTCTCATACCTCCTCTCAGCACATATCCTGCCCTTCCTCATGACCTCGCATCAGACATTCAACAATTCGTCGAATCAGACTACGCAAGACAATATTTCTCGACACATCGTACAGGCTTCATCTTCAGGCGTAAGGTTCCCGTTGCACAGATGATGACATGGCAAAAGGCTGGTACTATCTCTAGTTTTTGCGGCTAGCTAGCTAACATACATCCAGGCGCCCCTCAACTCGCCGCTTCTCACATTGAATCGTTCGCTCAAGAACGATGCAGTCCGGATCTTCAAAGTCATCCAACACATCATGGGCGATCGTGAACGTGAGAAATCTGCTGGTATACCCGTTCACAATGGTTCTGTGCACTCCCTTACTGGAGGCACCGTTGGCTTACTAGAGGAAGAGCGATGGTTACTTGGGGAAGGTTTGTCTCATGGCGAGCTGAGGGATGAGATATATTGTCAGTTGATGAAGCAGCTCAACGGGAATCCCAATACGTATGTCATTCATCTACATCTGATCTCCAGCCGTCTCACAAGCGTTTCAGAGAAAGCGTTTTTAAAGGCTGGCAAATGCTCTGCGTACTCCTCACTGCTTTCCCGCCCTCGAAGAACTTTGAGACCTACCTGCGTTCCTTTATGCAACAGCGAACGGCTCAGCAAGAGGGCAGGGTTGACGTTATAGCCAAGCACTGCCTCCGCCGTCTGGTTGCGATCTCGAAGAAAGGACCACGCGGAAAACCTCCGACAATGGCAGAGATCGAGACGGCATCGGACGCCGCCTTCAATCCGTCCACATTTGGAGAATCGCTGGACGCGACGATGCGCCTGCAAGAGCGTAACTACCCACACGAAAAGATCCCCATCATTCTCCCATTCCTCGCAGACGGAATTCTCGCTCTTGGAGGCATGAAAGCGGAAGGCATCTTCCGCGTTCCTGGGGATAGCGACTCTGTGTCAGAATTGAAGTTGCGCATTGATAGGGGCTATTATACGCTTGACAGCGTTGATGATCCGCATGTACTAGCTTCGTTGTTGAAGCTCTGGTTGCGTGAGCTATGTGACCCACTGGTACCCGAAGAGATGTACAACGACTGCATCACGCATTCTCACGAACCTGAAACGTGCATACAGCTCATTAGACGTCTGCCTACGATAAACAGACGGGTCGTTATTTTTCTAGTCAGCTTCTTGCAGTTCTTTTTGGAGGAGAAGGTACAGACGGCGACGAAGATGACGTCGGCGAATCTGGCACTGGTGATGGCGCCAAACTTGCTGAGGTGTAATTCGGAATCTATGACCGTCGTGTTCACAAATGCCCAGTGCGCATTCCGATGATGTCCTTGTCGATCTATATTGATGCTTTTGCAGGTACGAACAAGTGTTCGTCTATAATCTTTTGATGCATCTCAAGTGCGATCAAATTGACGCGGATTATGTTCCCGTCCATGGCCTTGGTGCCAGTCTACCATCGCCCCCACAACCTCGCGTTTCTAAATCTCGCAACAGAAAGTGAACCATACCTACCATGCTATCGTATATCCACCATCTTTTTCTATACCCACCATCCAACTTGATATTGCATTCACGTACATACAAATTTTTTCTTCAGTCCTCGCAAGTGTACCTGCTATCATCTATCATCTTCAAACTCTACTGTCATAGTAGCGCACGCTGCTACCTCTCCTTGTTAATTACGACAAAACACGTATAGGTTAATACGCTATTTGAATTCCAACTGGTCTTTGCACAGTATCTTGGCATTCGGCTCATTTAGCCCTGTTCGTTCTGAGTCTTGTTTCCGACATTTTGGCTTCGACTTGCGAGAACCCCACTAGCCGAACTCGTACAGTAATCCACTGTCACCACCGTCACTTGCGTCGATGAGTCATTACTTTGATACAATTCTTGCTGATATCATGCTGCCATATAGAGCTAAGTATACTGTATGGCTGGTATCTTCAAATCTGTCGCAATTTCTAGCTGAAATTTCACTTTTTTGTACATAGCACCTTTGAATGGTTTTTGATAATGGGGCACTCCGAGTCAGACTTCATGTATCAATGATTTATTGGAGGAAGAGAATGAATGAGGGTAATTTCCGATTTGCCCTGTTCGACTAAGTAGCCTTTCAAGGGTGCACGACTAGTACGTTTCATCTCGTTTTACTAGGAAAGCTGTCAATACAATCCCGAATGAGATGCAACCTTGTCGTACAACACACGTAGTATACTCAGTCTTAGAGCACTTGGCATCCCAACACGTAGTCACCTCAGGCCAATCAATCCATCCCACATCAACGTCCGTGTCTCCTAGCGGCCGTACATCCATTCATTAAACCGTCTCTGAATACCCTCGCGTCGATTGCAATGCAAGTTTATTAGGTCAAGCACAGCGTCTGTGCTTATTTTTCGAAGGATGGGTTAATGTTCTAGTGCGTAGATGTTGAGAGCGAGCGACTGCGCAGATGCACAATTGGCCTCTTCTTCCAATCCGCAGCGGGTTGCAGCTGCATATAGATGCAGAGACCTAAAAAGGCGTTATGATAAGCATGCATAAAGTGAGCGAGACAGGCCTGGGCATTTCGTATTTTTCTGCGGCGAAACAATAATGCATCAACCTCGTCACACGATGTAATCGGAAGACCACAGACCATAAGTAGTAGACTCTCTGGTGTGAGTCCTTGTCTAGAATGATGGCCTCTGGATGATTCAGAAGAGGGTTTTGTTGAGGCATGAAAAAGAGGGATCGGGAACTAGCCCAATGTTGTCTTGAGCGTCCATGACTGAATACGGAACAGGGTATGATCTTTGACACCGAGCAGTGAGCACCACACTCCGTTTCCGTCTGCCAGTGCAATCAAGTGAAATGAGATGCATGGCAGAACTTCACGGCAGTACCTACTTCCTTCAATATCAACAGTACTGAGCGAACGGCTTGACATCGTGGTAATCTGCAGATCTCGCAATTGAGATTTGTCAGGTTCATCGCTCGAGGCCGAGGGTGGTTGAATGAATAAGTTTTTTTATTTGGAGATTCAATAAATACAATCTCAAAATCACACACAACGCTATATCTAACCGCTGTCAGGTGGAGCGTTAATGTTCGGTAGGTCAATGGTTTCATAAAGCCGACATCTTGACATGCACTCGAGAGAGATCCTATCCAACAAAGTGCAAGATTTCAAACACATAGATAAAGCACCATAAGAAGTTCTACAACTCTTAAATCTCCCAAAATCCGTCACATACAAGCAATCTTATAAAGAGAAAAGCAACCAAGTAAGGCCATTGGTTTGAACGAAGATGCTATGAAACCACAGTAAACGTTGAGGTACAGACATCACAGAATAGATATCTAGGCTCACCAATGTCGCATTCCTTGATCAAGCATGGGTGAGCGTGTAACGTCCACTGGACGCGTCGCGCGAGAGGTTCCAGGTTGTGTTCTGAGCAAGCCCAGTGAGGTCCTGCGACCAGATCGCAGGGGTGTCGACTTGACCTCGTAAGATAGAGGTCTCTTCATAGTCCGACGTGATGTAGGCCCGCAGGACCGGTGTGAACTTTGCTGTGACGCGACTGCCATCTCTGCATTTCATATTGTGAACCCTCTGAAGGAGAAATACAGGAAATATGACATACCCAACATCGCTGAAGTAGAGTACGGGTGTGGGCATAAAATCTCCTTTGTTTACGAAGCCTGGAGGAGGACAATACGCTCAGGTGAAAGAATAGGAGATGATGATGGTCACAAACCGACTGCTATTTCTTGAATACTCCCAGTATGGTTCTGGGCCTGTAAGATGCCAGAGGTTCCCGCCTGAGGGGGCTACAGGAGGTATCCGTTGGTAATCGAGATGAAAATCGACGGAAGCTAGACTTACAGAGAAATGATAGACATCGTTGGCTTCTGTCAGGGTTGTTTTCTCGTTGTTCTGCATCATGGCTTGCGTTGGTACTAGATACTAGAATAGATGAGAGTCGCTCACATTGATATTGACGGAGGTCGCAGCGCTGATGACCTTCCCACTCTCGACTTGGGCTCTGGCGAATGCAAGCCTATACAATATATAAGCGACTTCCAAGACTATTGATATTGTCGATTATCTTACTGGGCCGTGTAGGTCGCGGTAGCCCTGTATGGACCTGCAAAGAGGGCTCATACGTAAGTCGGGATCTTGGCAGCAAGAGAACAGGAACACCCACCCGACTTTCCGAATTTGCTGACTCTGAAAAAATCGCAAGGTTTGAAATCGTCCAAGACACGAGTAGGCGCACTTACTTCCAAACTATCGGGAAGACGTCCTCGTAGAGGCCATCCACGTTGGGACTCCAAGCGAGCATGATCGTGACCTCCTTGCCGAGGTCGTTGCTGCGAAACGTCGGGTGAAAATTTTGTGCAAAGCGAGATCATGGACACTCACGACTGGAAGGTCAAATTCCTGACGAAGGGTCGGGGTGACATTGTTTCGGATTGTTAAAACACAAAGTGTAGTAGTAGTTGAGATTGATTGTGGATTGAAGAGCTTGAGTTCTGTAGTTAGAGTCTCAGCAAGCAGGCTTTTATATGTTTCGGCTCGCATAGATTGCACCACCTTCTTTGGTTTACGACTTAGCCAGCGTCTCTTTCATCCCCCGGTACCTGACGCTGGAGACCCTCATTATTCAACAAGGTGATAGCACATGATGGCCCTTGACTTGTCAGACATCCGGCTTCTGCACGAACCGATTTCCCTGGGCGTTGAAGTTACGCGCCGAGGAACGGTTGGCTGTCCTTCATACCTTCCGTTTGTGCTCCTTTCATAACGTCACAGGTGGATTAGTACCGAGTACCAAATACTGGGATTTGATCTGCCTGTTAAGGTAGATGACATTGTGATCAAGATAGTGGATTTATATTTGTCGAGGAGTCATGAGGAGCCTATGGGCCATGGCATGTTTCGCACACGCGACTGCAATATATTTTTGCTATAGTTGTGATTGGCGCCGTCGGCCCGCATTCAGTCTGAGCGAATCAACTGTCAAAGTCAAGTGTCAGTCAAACCACTCAGAGATGCGAGAGTCGAGACGCTGAATCTGCTAGTGCTTAAAGGCTTTAACCGGCACGTAAACTTGACTTCGCCGGGTTGCAGTGTCGTTCAGAACGTTCAAGGCGCTTCGCCCGTAGTTCTAAAGTAACGTCACATCAGCGGAAAAAAATGAATCACCTTCATCGGCAAAAGCGTTGAAATAAAATCCTTAGCTTGAGCGCGTTACAGACACTTGTGGTTGTATGTTACACATCGGGGTTCGCAATATTTAAGACATATTTGGATGTCGTGCGAAATATTAAGATAATACTTAATATTTAGGTTGTCATCTAAGCACATTTAAAATTTCAAATGTTAAAGAGATCTTGCACAACAAGGAAAATATAAAATATCAGTGAACATTTTGTCTGAACGTCAATCATGAGGGGCACCACTGAACAAATTAAACAAATAATTGCATGCTGAAATCTACCTGTACCTGTAGGTTTGATATATTAGCATCAGTAAAACACCACATTGCTTAAATTAACTGGTGGCCGAGTCAGAATAAGTTGGTCTTTCTCAAAGACATTCATCTTGATATAAGCTTTCCACCTTAGACTCACACATGACTCAAGCAAGTTGAAGTGAGCAAAGACAAACGGGATCAGCTAGAACAAATATATTATCTCAGTCTTGGGAAAACAGACTGAGATGCTCATTTGTATGACTTGTAGTCTTAAGCTAGTTAGCATAGTGATAGGTAATGATGTAGCATAGAAAATAAATGGTTGCATATTGTGTACCTCAGCTGATGTCACTTTGTCATCCATTGTGCCTTTGGGTAGCACTCACAATGTTTCACTCTGACATCTCCTGCTTAGCCTTTGATCCAGAATCCAACAATGACTTAATAGAGCTTGAATTTTGTGCAGTAAGAACAAATAAGCTCTAAGTTTGCAAGGCCAACAAGATGCAAATTGTGCAATCAGAGATGGACAGTAAAAATCAACAAACAGATAGGAATGATTAATCAATCAATTTGCTGATATGGATGAGGAATTAGTGCAAATACAACAGGGGGCATGGACCTAAGCAAGTAAAATGCAGAACACAAGTGTAACAGGACAGCACCCATGCACATAATGATGTTTGTCACCAATAACAATGTAGTGATCATAGTATGGACCTTCTACCATTATTCAAAGCTAGATAGTATCTCTGTGATGATCAAGACATATGACATGTATGAACAGGACAGATATAATCTGTATCTCAGCAGCAAGACATAATGTGTACTAGTACATAGTACAGTATGTGATATAGGACTCATTTAATTTGCTGACATAGTCTTTAGACCTGACTAGTGATGGCTGAGTTCAGTTCAGAACTGCAATTCGAACTTGAACCATTATGAACTTGACTGAAGTCCAGTCCAAGGTTCGGGCAATGAGAGGAACTGAACCATTGGTCCAGTTCCCAGTTCGATGACCTGTAGGAATTGCTGAACCTGTTTGAACCATGCAGATACATTAGACCAGTGGAGATCTGAAAACAGTATGTTGTAGTCTAATATTAGTATTAGTTGTACCTTTGAAGTGAAATAAAGATATACCTGGCCGCATCTATGTTCAATGTGCTGGTTCATGTGATTCAGGTTGCTTGACACTTTGTCGACTGTGGTACAAGCTCAACTTCTTTCGCTCATCTTGTATATGATTTTGCTCTATATAGTGATTGATCTACATTAATCTACATTAATTTGACAGATATTGAGGCTTTACTCTCAGTGGCACACATCTGTGAGCTAGACTCCTTGACGACACAATGTTTCAGAATCACTCGATGAAGTTATGTTCAATTTTCAATTGGCAACTCATGTAATTTGTTGCAAGATATTTCTTGACCTATTATTGAGTGATATCTTGAACTCATTGCCTCCATTTCCATAACCTGTTTGCACTATTCAAAAGGTATATTAGCTGGCAAACTGACTTCTCATTGACCGAACACAACTCATGATGTCTGACAGCACTGTTGGCCCAAATGGCAAGCTAAAAGATGTGGATGATGAGCACCCTATCCCCTCCTCATCTACGACCAAATCTACTCCATTACATCCATTCTTTGCTGGTGCTGCTCCCCCTGCAGCTATCATAGCTGGCACTCATCATTCTACTTGAGTACCTTGACCTTTGATGAGGATACTTGATCCTGACAATGTTGCATCATCCAGTACTGCACAGATTCATACATCACCGCAGGCTTGCACTTTTTCACTCAATCATATAAGCAGGCAGATGTTCCTACCCTTGAGCTGATGTAGTGGGTGCGGACATGCTGGGCTTCAATGCATAGTTTCATCTCACGCATGCTGTTACTTCAGAAGGCACATCTCTCTCATATACTATGTTTTAAAAGCTAATTGTGGCATCTTGGTAGGGCGTCAATCTTTTTGTTGAGCTCACTGACAACAGCAAAGATGTTCTGAACCTCAAAGGGAAGTCCTATGCAGATTTTCGACTTGACAGAAGGGACTGGGAAAAACTAAAATTAATGCACGAGGTTCTATAGGTGCGTCATTACGACTAGCTACATGTTTTATATTCTTTGTACACTGACAACAATGACAGGAACCAGCAAGTGCTACACAAACCTTTTCCAGCTCATGCAACCCTTCTGTCTGGCAGATGATTCCTGTCCTTGAATTTTTATAGAAGTTGTGGGAAAGCATGGCCAAGCTCCCTTGATTTTCCAAAGTCAGTGACACAATTCAAAAGGCTTTGGAAAATATTGTGAAGTGATATCACAAAACAAAGGATACCGACATATATTTTATTTGCCTTGGTATGTTCATACCTTTTCACTTATGATGATACTGATGAGTTACTGGCTTTGAAGCACTCAACCCCAATGTCAAGATTTCATATGCCGAACATCAGTGGGACAAGGTGTCGTTCAATGTTGGCCTTGATAGGCTCAGACAAGTGATGATTTTTTTCCCTCATGGTTGTCATAGGCTGATTAGTATATCCATAGTTCAATGAGTACTATGTGGCCCTGATCTCTGTTGCTGTAGAGGCTGACAACGAACAAGAAACATCTGACTTGCATGGTCAGTATGGCTGTTCTTGGGTGCTTGCAGCTGTGCAAGCACGTCTCGCATCAGATTACACCCAGCTGAACCCTTGTGCTAAACTTACAGCTTATCTTGGAAGTCCTCTCAAGCAGACTGATGATGTTGTAGGTTGGTGGGGGGTGAGTTTTTATGCTATCACAAGCATACAAGTTGACTAATCAAGATTTGTACAGCACCACCAGTCGCAGTACCTGACTCTTTCATGCATGGCCAGGGACTACTTGCCCATACAACATCAGGAAAAAACAAATTTTGTGGGAGTCCTGGTGAGAGCTATGTAGCACTACATAGCTACCATAGTTCTATGTACCTGATGTAGCCGTAACTCAGACTATATAGATCTACAGTGGGCTACAGCAGGCTACAGCAGGCTACAGCAGGCTACAGCAGGCTACAGCAGGCTACAGCGGACACTTGGAGGCATGATAGTCAAATTCAAGTTTGTAGTCAATAGTAGCTGAGTAGCAACAAAACTAATCAATAGCGGACATGCAGAATGTATCAAGGTCAATAAAGGTATTTAAGTAGAAATCACTTGCCAACTCGTAGACATTTGCACTAGTCCATCCACGGTCAACAGCTTGTCCCATCTTCGGAATAAGATGGCAAGGACAAGTGATTTCATCGACGTGTATCACAGCTGCATTCCGGTGCAATCAACGAGTCGAATGTGAGACCTGGTGCAGGCCAGATGAGGGGTCTGGCTCCCTAAGTGGTGTGAACCACTCAATGTAAGCTAAAGCTCGGGAGTAGGTCCCAAATTGATGAGGCAGAGTGAAAATAATGCAAACCTGTCCCACTTGCATACCTAGTAAAATATCAAAATGAATTTTTTGACAGCCCAACAAATAGTCACTCACCTTCTAAAGTGCGCATCCGAATGCCATTGCTTGTCAGGGCCATATCAAACTTAGTGGGGGATCCAGGCTTCTGGCCATGTCCAGGAGGCACTTCAGGTGTGGCTCTAACACGCCACTGCCTTGGTGATTCGCTGACGAGTGGATTAGGCGGAGCAGTAATTACTACCTGTCAAAATATGTCGAAATGGTCTTGCAGACCAGGGATAATGATAGTGTGCAGCATGTGGTTGCGCAGAAACAACTTAAGGGCTGGGAGGAACATGGTCGCACCATGTGCAGTAACAAGGTGCTGAATGGACTGCTGAGGGTATGCAGGCATCTTAGCGAGAATGTGGACTGTTTTTTGCTCAGGGAGGATGGGAAGTGCATTGACAGGGACAGCATCTGGCCCTTCCATCTCTGAGTCTGAGTCCGAGTTATATCCATGCTCACAACATGTGGAATTGGTTGGTGCCAACTGAGACTGTTCCAACAGCCAGTTGAGGTAGGAACCATGCAGGAAGACTGCCTCCTGGCGCTGGAGCCATAAGGCCATTTGTTCTTCATAGTCGCGCTTGTTACTAGCACGATACACTTCTTTAGTGAAGTCGATGTGTAACCGTTCTGGAAGTTCACTGTTGAAGCCATCTGTAGCACCAAACAATAGGATAGACTGAACATAGTGAGAGAGCTGATGTAACTTAGGAATGTTAAAATGCTCGCAAACATTGAGTTCCTGCAGGATGTCTTTGTTGGTGTGAAATATTGCCAGAGCACTTTCCAGGCCATTGAGGGATTCAGCTGTGTGAACTCAAAGCTGTGCATAGTACGAAAAATCTAAAATTGCTCGCGCAACTACTAACACTTGGCTGGTAAGCAAACAAAAACAATCACGTCAGCATCAACATTGCGCTCAGCAAACAATTGACACTTACCTTGGGATAGTGCCAGCAAGTAGCCCAAGAAACACTCGCTGCATCTCTTTGTGTTTTGTCCCTGTCCACTGCTTTACCATAGATACTCCTTTCTTGAAATGCTGAAGACCGGGATAATCAGGCATCACTTTGAACCAAGCATCCATTTCTTCTTTGCCTACAATATCAAGACACCACTTAACTAAGTGGTCCTTGAAGACACCTTTGTGGAGTTGGTGTAGGAGGTCGGGTGTAAAGGCAAGGAAGATATCAGAGTGGGGGAGTTCAGCCCAGAACAGAGCATAGACAGTGTATAGTCCAAATCCCTCAAATTCAGCAGGATGGTGACTAGTCTTTCGCTTCTCTAATATCTCCTTTATCAGTGCAGGTTCCTGCATCAGCAAAGTCAGTGGATTGCCTCTTTCATCGGCAGCAACTACACATTTCGGACAGCAATTTTCCTTGCAACATGCAACCAGACATTGCTCTGGAAAGTCCGCTACATATGCGGCAAGGATCGGATAGACTCGATGTATTAACGAGTCAGCGCACACCATCTCAACACTGTCTTCACCTGCAGCAACAAGGGGTTGAAGGAGGAGGGACATGCAATGATGGAATAGTCGGTAGCCGACGAGGGAGCGTTCATCAGGTGTAAAACAGTCAAGCTTTCCTGAAGGTAAGTAACTGATCAGGACTGTCACTCATGCTGATGTTTGCCACTATTTTTCTTTGGCAATGTTTTCAATAGAGAGGTACACAGGATATGCTGTTTTGTTGCCTCGGAATTGCGACAAACATGTTTTGTCAGATGTGAGAATAATTGGCGCGATGGTAGCTCCTTCTGGCAACTGTTTCTGGACGACACGGTCAGTACTTGTCATTTTCGATGTTTTTTTTGATGCGGTGCTTACTTGCATGTCACACCACCAATCTGCAGTCCACATATTGTCTATCACTCGGTGAAGTCCTGCAGAGTCCATGTATGCATGAGCAGGTGTGTACACCATTTGATCCTTGAACAAAGGATTTCCGATCAAGTCTTTGATGCACTCCACAGGAATGTGCATCCAAAGTTTGACATCTTCATGCAATGGTTTGCCTTTTTCGTCTTTTCTATTTCCCTGAACGCTAATTTTCTTACAGCTCCAGGCGGCTCCATGTGGGAGTTCATCAACCTTTTTGAGGAATGACCAGTTGTTGTGAAATGAAGGTTGCATTCAGTTTTGTGTCTATCATGCTGGTCAGTACATTTTTTTGGGTGCTCGATGCCAAACTTACGATTAGTAACTTTAGAAATTCATCAGTTCGAGTCTGCCCAAGGCTTTTTACAAGCCACTCAGCGAGACCCCATTCTTCCCTGGCAGCTAAAGTCAGGCAGAGGTTATAAACACGATAGGGTACATACTCATCACAAAATGGAGCCCACTTGTCCTCACCCATGCCTTCCTTGTACTTCCAATACCTTTCAAAGTCAGTTTTCCCTTCCTGCAGTGCCCATCCAGCATCAGAACATTGCTTGAAATATCGCCCACCACCTTCCACAACCTCACCTTCATCAGCAACATCCTCAACCGTTACACACCGACTTTTTGACGCTGCCGGATTATGTTCATCAGCATTGAAAGAGTTGGACTGTGAGCGGTGAAGTGGGGAAAATGAGTTGCCAACATCGTGGATCTCCATCAAAGGTGTGGTGACTTCTGAGTCTTTTTCTTCAATCGTTAACTCCCATGCGCTTCTACATTTAGGGCGGTTAGTTATGTGTCTCTTGATGCCCCCCCTTGTAGGGAACTCCTTGCCACAAAATGTGCAGCACTGCGACATGGTAGGTGAGTGTTCCTGGTCTTGTGTGGCTTGCCTCATTGTATGCGCAGTTTTTTTTCAATGGCCTGGTCTAGACTCAAACTGGGCGCAGTTACCGGGCGCCGCACCACAACTAGATCCGGGCACCACACTACACAACCCTGATCTTGGAAAGTATGGCAAGTCTTGGCTGGTTTTGTTGATTGGGAGGATGATCCATGAGGTGCGTGGCTGGTTTTATTGATTGGGAGGGGTGTACTTACCCTGATATTGCAACCAGACATGCCCTCACAAAGTGCAAGAGGGACTTACCCCAGTCTTGCTACCAGACGCACCCTCACAAACTTACAGCCTGGTTTAGACTTGATCCATGCGCTACACAATCAGGTACAGTAAGTTTTTTTTTTTGGTGGACGATCCATGAGGAGTGCTTACCCTGGTCTTTCTACATTCCATCTACAGTAAGATAGGCAGAGATCCGGAACTAGTACTGGCTATCCTGCCAACCAGCTCAACTGATATTGCTGGTGTACGTGCTCTTATCTGATCGATTCAAATGATACTTACATCTTGCCTAGTTCCTAACACAGTGTGTCATGAGTCATGGTGCATTTTATCTGATTGGTTCAAATGATACTTACATCTTGCCTAGTTCCCAACACAGTGTGTCGTGAGTCATGGCACATTGTTTGCAACCTCCATTACAATCTTCCTCATCTAGCGAGAGAACAAGATTGAGAGAGCCAATAACCAATACTGTGCAAATCTCAGCATGAAGTATGTCAAATTTTGGCTCTGAGACTAGCTAACTTGATGTGCTACACTAGTTTTGAAATACCATGGGCGGCCAGAAGAACCTCTAAAAGTTGCGCCCATTTGGCTTCCTCACAACACTTCACTTCCGCATCCCAGTGCTCAATGACAAGCCTTCGCACACTCGCTTGTAAGATGCTAATAGCTGGGCCTGGTGCTACTTCTAACAGTTTCAGTTTTTTTGCTTGCTCGCAGGCCTTCACTTCTGCCTCCCAACGCTCCACAATTAGTTTATTCACATAAGTCTGGGAAGCTGTGATAGGGCCAGGAGTTTGACGATACGGTGGAGGGATCAGGATCATAGGCTCTGCCTCGAGCTTTGGTCTGCAAGCCAGTGAGTATTTGAGTGTAATGTAGAAGGATAACTCACCTTTTGATGACAATTTTCGTGTCTTCACAGGGAGCTTCTTTGCAACCAGCAAATTGTGACATTGGGCTGTAAGATTTGTCAGAGTGCAGTGAGTTTTGAAGCAAGCTCCATACCGTTTTTTTGACGAGTTGGGGGTATCCATGACAGTAATATATTGTGACGGTATGTTCATACCTTTTTATCGTCCCTCTCATTTGACACAGCTTTCAGGCCTTCATTCTACAAATCAACAATCAACAAACTATTAAGGTTCAATTGTGAGTTATTTGTATGTTTTGCAGTGGTATAAATTGTGCTGACCTACAGTGTACTTTGACAGGACAACCATGGCACCTTGTAAGCCTACCTCCAAGCCTACCTCCAAGCAGCTATCAAAGCCCACCCCATCACCACCTACGGCAAAATTGCAGGTGCGCACTGCAAGTGGTCGAGAGTGGCGACCAACTGAAAAAGAGAACTACCGTCGTAAGTACCAGCATATTATGTTCCACTCACTCACGATCCTGTTCTACAGTCAGTGAATCTCAACATGTTGTTTGTCACTGAGAAATCAAGGAAAACTGGACAGCAAAACAGAAAAAAAAGGCATTAAAGGCTGCCTACCAAGGGCATCCTGATGTCTTCGAGAAAGAGCCATCAGTGCTCCTTAGCGACATTGACAGGCAAGAAGACACAATGGTACAAGCTTTCATTTTCTTTCCTAATCTTAAATCAGCTGCTAACAATTTTTTATTCAGTTTTCCGATCACAGTGCTGATACAAGGCTATCCAACGCTAATGGCCTGACATTCAACACAGGGAAAATCCCTCCGAGGATGCGCAACCCATTCATGCCTACAACTAAAGGTATGTCTCTACATTATATAGCTAGCACGAGAACACTACTAAACCTTCATCAAACAGTGCCACATAATGTTGACGAGTCAACAGACAACGACAACAATGACAATGACAATGCTGACAACATTGACAACAGCAACAACAACAACAACAAACAGTTGCCTGCGGCTCGGGGGACCAAGCATCCATTCAACATGTCATCTGAAGATACCATGCTGCCAAAGATCAAGAAAAATGCTGATGGTTCGTGTCAACATGTGAAAGCCAGCGACTTTGACGAAATCTTGAAAGAAATACTTATAACTGCCTGCTCCATTTATCGGTTTCTAGTCATCACACAGGCACCTTTTCCCAATTCTGTTGCAGCTGAGACGAAATTGGCGAAAGAGGCCTGGCGCCAGGCATGTCAAATCAAAGGTGTTAATGTTGAGCTGACCCTTTTGGCGGTGAATATGGTGAGCACACTATTTTAAGTGCATTCCTGGTCTTTTTCATTCAAAGCTGTTAAAATGTGCATCACATGTGCGAGGTGAACTCAAGATGAAGATGCATCCGCTCACTGGTTCATTTTATGGGTTCCAGGCAAGCAATTCTATGGAGGTGATAAGGTCAAACCAAGACCTTGTGGAGTCATTGAAAATGGGTTCAGTCTTTGTTTTCAAGGTATTCATTCAATGGTCTACATAACTTAGTGCTGACATTGATCAATAGAACCCATCATCAAAGTCAGGCATCTACAAGACCAAGTTGCTCCAACAGGGCATCAATGTGATGTGGTTCTTGAACCGAAGTGACGAGGGCATCATTTACCACAAATATTTTAACCCAATGCCCGTCAAAACCATTGCGCTTGTCCTTACAATGGTGAGTCTCATTTTCTTACTTTCAATTTGATGGCACTGACAATATATTACAGATTGAATGTTGTATAAACGAGTGGATGCAAGGCATCAAAGAAGACATCAAGTTCACGTTGGCTACTTACGGGGCCATCTTCAACCACCATCTTAGCTCACTGCAGCACTTTAACAAGCGCACTGCACCTTACAAACTTCTCTTGACAATCTGCATGATACAGCTCGGTATGTTGTTCTCTTATTTCACTGACTCTAGAATCCTAATGCTTGCGCTTCTAAGCTTCCATGCAGGTGTTGCACCACTCATTCCATTGACGGCTACTTCCCAGGCTCACATTGATGACACAGTGTTTGAAGACGCTATTCGAGAGTACCAGCGTGAGGGGGAGAATGCAGTCGAGGATGAGGTCGAGGAGGATGAGTATTCTGGTAGCAAGAATGGGGAGCTTATAGATGATGAATAGGGACTGATTCATACTATGGTAGTTTGTGATTCAGGTGCTCAAATTTAATTGTTACGAGGTTCTTTGGTGTGCTATATAGCTGCGTGTAGTAGCACTCTGACAGACTACAGTAGTACCTGGTAGCTACTGGTAGCTACTACAGGATTCTATGGTGAATACATAGAGGGGACTTGATGATGGGGCTACTCATGCTACCCTGACTATATAGTACTATGTAGTCACCTTCTTTTTTCCTGATGAAGGCTCTTCTACACCCTTGGAACATGCCTTTTTGAGTGGCGGATTGACAGGAACCAAGTGATGGAACCATCTCAAAACAGATGTTTTTGAGAGCTTGCAGTTGTTGAAGAGTGTGTACCACAATGGTCACATATCCACCGCTAGTGATGCCAAGCAGCACTTGGATGCACTGATTGCTGCCCTCCATGATGATGCAGATGAAGATAGTGAGTAGTTATATTTTCTCTTTGTTATATAGCTACTATCTTGCACTACTCTGCATCTTGGCCAATGAATTTTTTGGGGGCTATTTGGATGGTCTGGTTCAGAGTTTGGACCCTTGATGAATTGGAACTGGACTGTTATTGGACTGAACCAATGGTCTGGTCCACAGTTCTGTTTGTGGAGAGAACCGAACCATAGGTTCGGTTCTCAGTTCTGAGAATTTGCCAGAGAACTGGACCAAACTGGACCCGTCCATCACTAGACCTGATAACAAATATTGTATTTATTATCTGCTAACATAGTTGATATCCATTCCATAAAGACCCAGCAAATGAATAAAAGTTTGATCACCATCATGGATGGTGTGCAAAAGCTATTGGAGGAATGTATTGGATGCCAAGTGTACTTATCTTTTGGCAAATGTTATATTTTGTTGGGTTGGCTATGTACATGACACTGACAGTTACCAAACGAGCTCTAAAATGTCATTGTCATTGTCACCTGATATTTTGAGGGACACTCAAAAATTTATATTTATTTGCCATTTGAAATAAATACATTTTTTTTTGAACTCTAGTGGACGGATATAGTTTATTTTGCTTTGTCATCCAGCTGTCCGAAATGTGTTCTTGTTCGAGTGTAAGTTTAATCATCCAATTACATTTTGATTTCAATCTCCCTTAAGGCAAAACTCCGATTGCACTGCCAATGTGTAGATACTTGTCTTGTTTCGACGTGCTCCTATCACCGCGGCTGGTTCTGTTTGCAACAGTTTTATTGAATGCGTAGGTTTGCTTAATGCTTACGGCTTACGAGGCAGATTGGTTCTGCGGTGACATGTGTAGTAGTGGCACCATCTCTCACAAGAACATGAAATTGCTGTTCTTTTTTAATCTAACACCCACTCATCTACACTCATCTGTACGTGTTCGCCTCTCGTCTGCTGTTAGTACCACAGAACTACCAAATTTGGCTTACCTCTAGGGCGAGGAAAATACACAAGGGAGGGCGGAGGGCTTAGAGGGTCTTAACAGTGTAAGGTGACCTTATTTACATTTTTTTCTCAAGCAGTTACCTGTTGACGCAACCCATCAATGAACCGGTAATCAGCGTCCCAAGTTTATGCGGTTGAAGCAGGTTGGGCATTTTGCAGCTCGTTTGACTGAACTTTTACTTTGACAGTTGACTTAACCCATACTCAACCCGGGCCGGCTAGGCCAGGACTATAGCAAAAAGACATCGCAGTCGCGCGTCGCGAAATGCGCCCTGGCCCATGGACTCCCTGTGACTCAACTCTCTACAAGTATTGGCCAACTATTTCGATACCAATGTCTACCTTGGCAGGCAGATCAAATCCCACCCGGTACTAATCTCTGTCCACCTGTGAAAAGAGCACAAAAGGAAGGTATGAAGGACAGCCAACGGCGGATACGAACTTCCCAGCGCGCAACTTAAACGCTCAGGGAATTCGGTTCGTGCAGAAGCCGGCAGTCTGACAAGTCAATGGCCATCATGTGCCAGTGCCTTGTCGAATAATTAGGGTCACCAGCGTCAGGTACCAAAGCACGAAGCAAATGCTGGCTCAATCGCAAACCAAGGAAAGAGATACAGCCTACTTTGCCCCACTATGTAACTCGCAATGTATAAAATCTTCCTTGCTGAGATTCTAACTGCAGAATTCAAGCTCTTCAATCCACACTCAATCACATTCTGTGTTTAACGATTTGAAACAATGTCACCCCGGTCCTTCGTCAAGAATTTGACCTTCCAGTCGTGAGTGTCTGTGATCTCGTTCTGCATAAATTTTTCATCCGACTTGCTGTCGTTTTGCAGCAACGACCTCGGCCAGGCCCAGAACCACACTGGGTCCATTGAAGATGTCGCAGTTGGTTTGTAACGATCGCCGTCTCCTCTTCTTTCAGCTTAGTGTATTTTCTACCCCAGGCTTTGTAAACAAAGGAGACATTATGCCCACGCCCGTACTCTACCTCTGCGATATTGGGTACGTCGTCTTTCATGAGTTTCTTTTTCAGACCGTTCACAATAAAATGCAGAGATAGCAGTCGCGTCACGGCAAAGTTCACACCGGTCCTGCCCATCTACATCACGTCCGACTACAAAGAGACCGATATTGTACCAGGCCAAGTCGACACTCCTTCGATGTGGACGCAGGACCTCACTACGCTTGCCCAGAGCACGACTTGGAACCTCGCGCGCGACCCGGCCACTGGACGTTACTCGATCGATCATGCTTGATCAAGGAATGTGACATCGATGCGCCTAGATGTTTGTTCTGTGGGATATGCATCAATGTTTTCTCTTTTTTCATAGCATTTTTGTCCAAACCAATGGCTCCAAATTGGTTCCTTATTCTTTTTATGATATTGCTTGTATGTCATGTATTTCGTCTATGTGTTTGAACTCTTACTGCCAAGTTGCCAACTTACATATGACTCCTCTTTCCAGGTCTATGCAAGGCTACCGTGACCTGCACAGCCCAGTAAGATCATCGACGAGAACAATAGTATTAAAAGTTACTTATTCACTGTATAGAGTTGCTTTTCCAGAGCTCAGGCCGTGAATGGGAACGCCATCAGCGCTAAAACCTCCGTGAACATAATCAATGTGAGTGACCTTCATCTACTCTGAAATTGCTAGAATCAACGCAGACCATGATGCAGAGCGGCTAGAAAACAAACCTGACAGAAGTCTATCGTTTCTCTGTAAGTCTGGCTTCCGTTTATTTCATCTCGACCACTGACGAATATCTCGTTTGATTTCAAACAAATAGATAAACCCCATAAAAACGGTACAACTCTCAACTCTTGCAAAGTACACGACACACGAAAAAGACAAGCAACTAAGTAAGGCCATTGGTTTGAACGAAGATACTATGAAAGGAGAGTAAACATTAGGATGGAGACCTTACGCAACAGATATTTAGGCACACGAATGTCGCATTCCTTAATCAAGCATGGTCGATCGTATAACGTCCAGTGACCGCGCCGGGCGCGAGATCTGAGATCGCGAGTGATATTCTGGGCAAGCGCAGCGAGGTCCTGCGACCGGTTCGCAGGGTGTCCACTTGACCTGATAAGATTGTGGTCTGTTCATAGTCCGACTTGATGTAGGGACGCAGGACCGGAGAGTGAACTTTGCCGTGAGGCGACTATCATCTCTGCATTTTGTCAAGGGGACACAGAGGAAAGATGACATACCCAACATCGCTGAAGTAGAGTGTAGGGCCCGGTGCAATGGGCATCAACCAGCGTCTTTGTTGAGCTGTCAAAAACTCACCAAGGATCAAGCATATCCGGATTCCGAGGCGGTATTTGATCCCAGGAACATGGTCTTTCAACGTCTCAACTCCCTCGCATCTGAACATTAAATCGCACCATCCATCAGTGAAACGGTGAACAAATGATGAGGGTATTTAAAGCAATATATTGTATTAGATACTTAGGAACAATCTTCGTAAATCTGCTGACCGCTTTCCACAATGGAATACTTGGTATTGTCGAGGAAAGACATTTACAAGTATGGTAGCCCCAGTGGCAAGACTATTTTCTTCCCGAGCTTTTGCACTTAGACGTATTAAGATAGAGAAAAAGAGCACATGTTGAAGCGTGCCAGTCAGTGGACCGGCGAATTCTTGCTGGTAATTATATGGTATCCTCATCGTCGGTTGAGGCAGAGAGCAGAACGTGGAACTTTGATGCAAATTGATTTGTAATCCGGCTAGATTCGTCAACCGTCCGTACTCGAATTCAAATCGACATCAATCTCGAACATCTCACTATAGCTAATGTCGACAGGCACAAGGCTGCCTTTGTAGCGGATCTAGATACAAAGACAGATAAACACCAATGAGACTTCTGGTATACGCCATGTAAACGTCAATGGAGAGTCCGTGAGTAGTCCTTGTACAAGTTTTTGCCGCCGTGTAGATGCGGAGGATGCGAGATGGGGCTTCAATTTTTGGGTGACTTTAGTGGACCCGAAGGTATTCATATTTTCTCGATCATCAATGGTTTCATGCTTAGATTAATGCACTTATACAAAACTAGCATTATATTCTTCACGCGTCCTGCAACTGAACAAGTGACTCGGAGCTGGGATCCACTAGTAGCTGGTACGTTTGTGTGCGTGATCTCTCGATTTCAAATATTGAGCTCTATTTTCTCAAGGCTTGTGTTTGTGCAGTTTTCCTCCGTACGGAGGGAGACAGGGGAGACATTAATATCGACAGAGATTATTATACGCTTGACAGCGTAGATGATTCGCATGTCCTAGCTTTGTTACTCAAGCTCTGGTTGCATGAAATATGTGACGTATTGATGCTTGAAGAGATGTACAACGTCAACATTGCGCATTCTCGCGAACCTACGGCGAATCTGGCGCTGGTGATGACACCGAACTTACTGAGGTGCACTATGACCGTCGTGTTTACACTGGAAAATGTTCAGCACGCGTTCCGATGATGTCCCTGTCAATCCATGTTTATGTCTTTGCAGGTACGAACATCTATAATCTTTTGATGCATAAGTGCGATCAAATTGACGTTGTGTTCCCATCCATGGCCTTGGTGCCAGTCTGCTATCGCCCCCACAACCTCGCGTTTGTAAATCTCGCAACAGAAAGTGAAACATGCCTAACATGCTACCGCATATCCACTATCTTTTTCTGTACCTTATATGCACCATCGCCCACCAGCTTGAAATTGCATTCACGTGCATAGAGCTATCTTTTTCAGTCCTTGCAAGTGTACTTTCCATCATTCATCAGAGTAGCACGCACCGCCACCTCTCCTTGCGAATTACGACAAAAATGTATAGGTTAATACGCTAGTTGAATTCCAATTGATCTTCGCCCAGTATCTTGGAATCCAGCAAATCATCCAGCCCTGTGGCAGCTGTCCGTTCAGAGCCTTGTTTCCGCCGTGTTGGCTGTGCATGTGACTGGCGAGAACCCCACCGGCCGAACTCATACCCGTCCTCAACGTCCTCCTTGAGCGCATCGCCCTTCCACGCATCCAAAGCCGGCAGTTTCTTGCCTGGCCTTTTCCCCTGTTTCCTTCTCGGCTCCTTGATAGCAAGCTGCTCGATCTTAGACAACATCCCAACGACTTCTCCACTCCCAAACACAGACTCCTCTTCCCAAATCGTGCGCGCGCCTACTTCCCGCCTTAGTTTTTCGACGAGTTTCTTGGTTCTGCCATCCGGCTCGACGCCATTGACGCGCATCTCTTCGAGGGCGTCATGCACGCCTCTGAGGTCGCGGAAACATGACCAGCGGGTTTCTATCAGCTCGTTGTATGCGGGAGTGGTGCATCCGAATACGTAGCTTGGGATACTTAAGTGCCGGGCGTAGTCGAAGATGGAGAGAGCGAGGTGGGGATCACGGTATTTATCACGGAAAGAGCGCATAAGGTGTGCAATGAGGTATGGGTAAGTCGGGTGTTGGAGTTCAGAGTGGATAGACGCTGGTTGTGGCAGTGGGTTTGCGTTTGCGTTTGCACTTGCATTCGAGGGTGGGGTAAGGCCTGGAGCGTGCTGAAGTTGTTCCTCGGATTTAGCAATAGCATTCCGCGCGCGTTCCTCGTATTGCTGAGACTGCCCAAAAACCTCGCGCATAGCCCATTCAAGCAGCTGCTGATCCGTATCGCAAAGCTCCATTTCCTCCTTCTTCTTATCAAATTCCTCATCTGCCTCCGTCGTCCATCTCAACCGTTTCGAGTATCGTCTGAGTTTGCCGAATAAATCTGACGTTGGGGCGTGACCGAATGGCTTGCGACCAATTCCCATTCCGTCGAGAACAGCGAGCGGGTCTTCTTGTTTTGAGGAGGAGAGCTTGGCGGAAGGGTTCTTTTGCTCTGAGACTGCGTCGAAGATCATGTTGAACATTTCGTCGAAGGCGCTGATTTCGCGGGCGGTCATCGCTTGTCTGCGTGCGCGGGTGCGTCCCGAGGTTTCTACGCCGCCAACGCGTAAGTGATTGCCGACTGGGGAGGGGAGGATAGGTGGCATCTCTTTTATTGAGTCGTTCAATATGTGGTCCCAAGGAGATTCTTTGGCAGCAAAAATGGAGTCTGGTTGCGTGCTGCTGCTGCTGCTCTCTGACAGCGTAGCAGAGGATGTGAGGCAGCGTGCGGCTGCCCTTGCAAGACTTGCACCTGCATAACTGGAGACTCGATGGTAGACGAGCATGAATGAGTATAGATATTCCTAATTTGACCAAAATTGGTCATCCTTGAAACATAGCAATTAGCACTTGCTCGACTAACCTATCTATGATGATATATCGTGTCTAATGGTACACTACTTCGTTTCACGTCGTCTTAGGAAGACCGTCGATGCAGTCGCGAATGAGACGCAAAGTCTCGGCTTTGTCGTACAACATGGACGTGCACTCAGTATTCGGGCACCTGGCATCCCAACACGCGATCGCCTCAGGCCAACCGGTCAATCCCACATCGACGACCGTGTCTCCTAACGGTCGTACATCCATCTCCATCACGACTCTATACTTGAGCTCTCTCCACGTACGATGATCAACCTTCCATCTGCACCTCGGGCAAGACGCTGTCGTGCTTCCTGTCACGAACGGCTGCTCATTGAGTCGTCGGCGGATGCCCTCGCGTCGATTGCGATGCAAGTTCATCAGGTCAAGCACAGCGCCCGTGTGCAGCTTTCTGAGGATAGGTTGATGTTCCTCTGCGTAGATGTTGAGAGCAAGCGACTGCACAGATGCATGTCTGGCCTCTTCTTCCCATCCACAACGGGTTGCGGCTGCATACAGACGCAGAGGCTGGTCTAGGAGCGGGGGCGTCATGATGAGCACGCGTATGAGGGAGATAGGACCTGGCATTTCGTATTTTTCTGCAGCGAATAACAATGCATCGACTTCGTCATACGATGTGAGTGGATTGATCGGCAGACCGCAGACCATAAGCAGGAGACTCTCTAGTGTGTGCGAGTCCTCGTCTAGATTGATGAACTCGGGGTGATTCGGAAGAGTGTTTTGTTGAGGCATGGAAAAGAGGGATCGGAACCAGCCCGATGTCGTTTTGAGCGTCCATGAGTGGATACGGAACAGAGTATGATCTTTGGCGCCGAGCACAACATCGGCGTCTAGAGAAGAGAATGACCGGTGGAAGGTACCATCATAATAATTCACCGCTTTGACTGAAGCCGTATCAGGAATGGACTCCGTTTCCATCGCGACTGCCGGTGTGATCAAGTGAGATGAGCTGACCAGCTACTCGAGCAGAACTTTAGGTCAGTACCTTGCTTCTTTCGATATCAAGCGGCCTGACTTCGTGGTACCGTGTAAATCTTGCAATTGGGGTTTGTCAGGCTAGCTGACCACGCGACCGATCACATGTTCACTTGAGATAAAATAATAATCCCTGTCTATAATTAGTAATTAGACGAATTCAACAAGTTACTACAATCTCAAAATGCATCAAGACTAACTGCTGTCAGGTGGAGCGTTGATGGTCGGTTTCACAAAGCAAGACATCCTGTGCAAGATTTGAAACACATAGATTTTAAAACCCCGTAAGAAGATCTACAACGTTCAACTCTCGCAAAATACATAACAGACAAGCAATCTATAAGCAACTTAGTGAGGCAATTGATTTGAACGAAGATATACTATGAAAGCACAGTAAACATTGAGATGCACATATCACAGAACGGATATCTAGACGTACCGATGTCGCATCCCCTAATCAAGCATGGGTGATCGTGTAACGTCCAGTGTTCGCGTCGCGCGAGAGGTTCCAAGTCGTGTTCTGAGCAAGCCCAGTGAGGTCCTGCGACCAGATCGCAGGAGTGTCGACTTGACCCCGCAAGATTGAGGTCTCTTCATAGTCCGACGTGATGTAGGCCCGCAGGACCGGAGTGAACTTTGCCGTGACGCGACTGCCGTCTCTGCATTTGATATTGTGAACGATCTGAGGTAGAAATACAGGAAAGATGACATACCCAACATCACTGAAGTAGAGTACGGGTGTGGGCATAAAATCTCCTTTGTTCACGAAGCCTGGAGGTGGACAATACGCTCAGGTAAAAGAAGAGGAGATCGTGGTGGTCACAAACCGACTGCGATTTCTTGAATACTCCCAGTGTGGTTCTGGGCCTGCAGGATGCCAGACGTTCCCGCCTGAGGGGTCTGCACGAGGTATTTGTCGGTGGTTGAGATGAAAATAAACGGAAGCCAGACTTACAGAGAAATGATAGACGTCGTTGGCTTCCGTCAGGATTGTTTTCTCGCTGTTCTGCATCGTGGCTTGCGTTGGTGCTAGCAATTTCGGAGTAGATGAGAATCGCTCACATTGATATTGACGGAGGTCGCAGCGCTGATGACCTTCCCACTCTCGACCTGGGCTCTGGAGAATGCAAGCCTGTACGATATATAAGCGACTTCTAAGACTACTGATCTTGTCGATCATCTTACTGGGCCGTGTAGGTCGCGGTAGCCCTGTATGGACCTGCAAAGAGGGCTCATATGTCAGTTGGGAACTTGGCAGCAAGAGAACAGGAACACCCACCCGACTTCCCGAATTTGCTGACTCTGAAAAAATCGCAAGGTTTTAAATCGTCCAAGACACGAGTAGGCGCACTTACTTCCACACTATCGGGAAGACGTCCTCGTAGAGGCCATCCACGTTGGGACTCCAAGCGAGCATGATCGTGACCTCCTTGCCGAGGTCGTGGCTGCGAAACGTCGGGTGAGAAATTTGTGCAGAGCGAGATAGCCAACACTTACGACTGGAAGGTCAGATTCTTGACGAAGGGCCGGGGTGACATTGTTTCGAATTGTGAAATACAAAGTGTACTGGTAGTTAAGATTGAGCGTGGATTGAAGAGGTTGAGTTCTGCAGTTAGAGTCTCAGCAAAGAGGCTTTTATATGTTTTGGATCGCATAGGTTGTTTTTCTTTCCTTGGTTTGCGACTTAGCCAGCGTCTCCTTCGTGCCCCGGTACCTGACGCTGGAGATCCTAATTATTCGATAAGGCGGTAGCATATGGTGACCCTTGAATCGGACTTGCTAGACAGCCGGCCCCTGCGTGAACCGATTTACCTGGGCGTTCGAGTTGTGTGCTGGGAAGTTTTTAGCTGCTGTTGCAACTTGGCTGTACTTCAAGCACATGATGATGGCCCTTGAATCAGACTTGCTAGACAGCCGGCTTCTGCGTGAACCGATTTACCTGGGCGTTCGAGTTGCGTGGCGGGAAGTTTTTAGCTCCTGTTGGAACTTAAAAGCACACGATGATGGCGCTTGAATCAGACCTGCTAAACAGCCGGCCTCTCCACGAAGCCGTTCCCTGGGCGTTCAAGTTGTGTACTGAGAAGTTTTTAGTTGCTATTGGCTGTCCTTCATACCTTCCCGTTGTACTTGGAGAAAGTTGAGTCACGGTTACGGTCGCAAGTAGGTAGTATACGAAAACAGGAGGCTATGGGTCATGCGGCCCGGCTTGTGTACATTGCAAGTTGCAGTGCCATTCAGGACATTCAAGGCGCTTCGCTGCTCAGCTAGTTTTAGATCAACATCCGCACATCAGTAGACAAAATTAAATCACCTTCAGGGTTTGTCAATTCTGGAAAATGTCGTTGTCAATGTCGACTTGACCTTATGGCCGTATTCTCGTAAATTACTTCACCTATGTGGAAACCTATGCTGCGTTCTGTCGGAAAATTCGAAAATCCATTTTAAGCCATCATAATGGATTGAAATAGACAAATTCGGCCGCACTATTTTAATCCTGATGTAATAAGAGAGTCGTATTACAATAAAATTATTATTATTATTATAATTCGATTTGTAACAACGCTGGCAATAGAAATTTTAATGAATAGCGATACCTTTGCACTCCCCGTTTGGAGCTTATTCGAACGTCGCGGAGCTCATTATAATATCTGCTACAATAATCATTAAAATTGCATTTGCAAGTCCCATGAGACTTGTTGCAATACTCCAAATGCGATTGCGAGAAGATTGTAACTTATTCACAACTGGCAGTGTTCATAAATTGTATCATTGGACTGCTACTATCAATACAATATTATTCTATCAGTACTCGAAACAAGCTGTAGTCAAATGTCTAGATCAGCAGTAATATGTTATGAGGTCGCTGTGCAACCAGGATTCAGGGTGAAACCTGTGCCAGTAGTAGTCGATTGAAAATTGAGCCAGCAGCCTGAGGGGCATGTCAAAATATGAAAAAAAAATGATCGCAAGTAAGGATAAACTCACCAAGACAATGCGAATGGTGGGCAATGACTTCGATCAGCATGGCTCAAGCTCAACGGAGGATCGACACGCTGCAAACGGCGGGAACAACTCGGATCAGCATGGCTGGTGCTCGAACGAGGATCGACACACTCACTCTCTGCGAACGGTGGGCGACGACTTGGATCAGCATGGCTGTTGCTTGAACAAGGATCGACACACTCACATCCTGCGAACGGTGGGCGATGACTTGGATCAGCATGGTTGTTGCTCGAATGAGGATCGACACACTCACTCTCTGCGAACGGTGGGCAACGACTTGGATCAGCATGGCTGTTGCTTGAACAAGGATCGACACACTCACATCCTGCGAATGGTGGGCGACAACTTGGATCAGCATGGCTGTTGCTCGAACAAGGATCGACACACTCACTCTCTGCGAACGGTGGGCAACGACTTGGATCAGCATGGCTGTTGCTTGAACAAGGATCGACACACTCACATCCTGCGAACGGTGGGCGACGACTTGGATCAGCATGGCTGTTGCTCAAACGAGGATCGACACACTCACTCTCTGCGAACGGTGGGCAACGACTTGGATCAGCATGGCTGTTGCTCGAACGAGGATCGACACACTCACATCCTGCGAATGGTGGGCGACGACTTGGATCAGCATGGCTATTGCTCGACCGAGGATCGACAGACTCACTCACTGCGACTCCCCATCCAGAGTCGTCGAGTCTACATGCGCTGCGAGCAAGCGAGAATGAGTGCCGCCTCTCATTCTTTTGTCACCTTCGGCGTCCTGGTGTCGTCCGCAAGCGTTCATGCCACGTCAGCACTTGCTGGCATGCGTTGGGCGTTTGCGCATGGTGCTGGTGGTGTTGTATTAATATTATTAAGTGACAGTCTGGTTCAGGCAACAGAGTGAAAAAAGCAAACAAGTTATCCAATGCTGATGTAATCAATTGCAATGCGTCTGACTGGACAATGTAATAAGTAGAACATGACACAACAACTAACTAATACATCTTGCGAAGCAATTGAATATCATTTCTTCTGACGGACAGACTTGCGAGAGACTTGATTAGCCACAGCCTTCTTTTTCTTCCGTCCTCGAGTATGACCCTCTGCATCTACGGTTTGAGTAACCCCTTCATCGAGCTCTGTGTCACCATCAGTAACAAGCGAGTTCTGAATCTGATTGGCGATTGCAGGAGCAGGCAGTGGCATCGGAGGAGCACTGGAACCATCGGAAGGTAATATTTCAGAAGGCATGGTCTGCGTGGATAACCTTGGAGTCGATAGTGGTGAATTCAGAGCGGACTGGGTGATGTCAGTACCCTGAGCAAGGTCACCCACAGGGGTAGAATCCAAATCATGGTCAACATCGTTAGATTGCAAGCCAGCCATTGCAAGCGCAATCTGCGCAGTAAAGTCTTCCCCATCGGGTGCATCAACGGGCAGCTTCGCAGCTCCAAAGACATGTCCCTCGATGTGTTGTCTAATCTTCATGAGATACGGAGCATCCCAACAACACACCAGAATCTTCTTGAAGCTGTAGAATAGATTTTTATACTGAATCCCCGAGCTTTTGCCATGGCCGTCTTGAGAGAATACTGTATCTGGCGATAAAAGAAAAATAGCCTGGGATAAGGAGTACTTAGCGATGACAGGAGTGATAAAATAAACCGCTTACAATTGTAGCACTCCACGCAATTGCTCCGGGCGTTATGGCAGATACTCCCCAATTCTGAAAGTTCCTGGGTGGCCCACCCTTCTTGACAGACGTAAGGGATGCTTCGCCCATTAAAACCGCTTTCAGGATCTGTTCAAAAGACATAGTTTTTGTCAATAAGTTGTATACAAACGAGGAAATGGCAACATACCTGAGCCAAGGGCTTCCAGTTACCGAATACAGTTGAATTGCTAGTATCGATGATGGCGTTTGGAAAGAGAATGGGAGGAAATAGTGGGTAGGTACGGCTTCCGGGTGTAGTGCCTAGCAACCTACAAAGCTCGTCGATGGTGTCTCGCTTTGAAGACGTGACAAAGTAATCAGAGCTTAGCCCAAAAATGCGACCAGCAACTCGTCGCAACTTGATGAGTTCGGAAGACCGACCTGCTTCAAGTGCTTGTTGTAGCTGGACGATGTAGATTAGCAAATATTGAAGTCAATCAATGATATACATACGTACAGTCTTATGGAAATGATTTAAGGGCACAAGATGGTGCAGGTGATCCGGGAGCACACTACGTAGCTCGGACAATAATGCATCTGCTTCTGCAGCTGAGTTCGCATAGCGAGCCGGTCGGTCAAATGGCAAACCAGGAGTCGAGGGAAGAGTCTTCTTTAGTAGCTCGGCACTGGGTGGGTACATCTCATACATGATGCCATACTTCTTAGCGAACATCTTCACTTCCTCGTCAAACACTAAAAGCTGGGAGGGTGCCTTGGAGGCTTTGCGAGAAGGTTTGTTCGCCTCCAAGATTGCATTCTTTTCTTCCAAGAGTCGATTGCGCTGCTTGATGGCTTGCAATTGAAGTTGAGCGTCCTTCAAAGTCTATTGAAAAGATCTGAATGAGTCGCTCAAAAATGACAGCTGTACCAATATATCTAACTCACTGTACTAATGTGAGATCCATCATGAGCAGATGTACAATGACTCGTTGTACCTGCTGCAGGGTGAGGATTAGAAATAGAAGGATCAGAAACACGATGTTGCGATGCTGCAATTTCAGAGTCTGAATCATCGGACCGATGACTATGTGCCACGTTCATCTTGAATAAGAGGACACGATGGAATTTCGACTGTAATGTTGATGCAGATCAAGCTGAGGGAAGACGCAGAGGAATGGTCGACAGAGGATTGAATTGTGTGAGGGTTAATATATTGCGATCCAAACTCCGAAGCGGCCAGGACTTATTACTCAAGTGCTCGATTACGTGGGTCATGAGGCAAGTGTGATGGTAATTGACCAATCACCTCGCAGTTGCCAGCAGTTGACTTGACGTGGACTATGTAATATAACAAGCGGATCGGTCGCCTTCGGATGAGCACAGGTGGAGCACAGACAGGCGAATTGGTTCCGCGGGATCAAATGTTTCGTCCTAGACCTAATATAATCATGAACAGAGTGCTCTTGAGCTTCTCCAACCCATAATCATGAACGGAGCGCTCATGAGCGTCTCCAACGCACCTGGTACTATCAGAAGTAGGTAAGCAAGCTTTCCAGCCCATGATCATGAATACAGTACTCACCAGACGGTCACCCATAATCATGAACGGAGCGCTTATGAGCTTCTCCAACGCACCTGGTACTATCAGAAATAGGTAAGTAAGCTTGTCAGCCCATAATCATGAACAGAGTACTCACCAGACGGTTACCCATAATCATGAACGGAGCGCTTATGAGCTTCTCCAACGCACCTGGTACTATTAGAAGTAGGTAAGTAAGCTTGTCAGTCCATAATCATGAATAGAGCACTCACCAGACGGTTACCCATAATCATGAACGGAGCGCTTATGAGCTTCTCCAATGCACCTGGTACTATTAGAAGTAGGTAAGTAAGCTTGTCAGTCCATAATCATGAATAGAGCACTCACCAGACTGTTACCCATAATCATGAACGGAGCGCTTATGAGCTTCTCCAACGCACCTGGTACTATTAGAAGTAGGTAAGTAAGTTTGTCAGTCCATAATCATGAATAGAGCACTCACCAGACTGTTACCCATAATCATGAATGGAGCGCTCATGAGCTTCTCCAATGCACCTGGTACTATAAGAAGCAGGTAAGTGAGCTTTCTAGTCCATAATCATGAACGGAGCGCTTATGAACTTCTCCAATGCACCTGGTACTACAAGAAGCAGGTAAGTGAGCTTTCCAGTCCATAATCGTGAATAGAGTAAAACTCACCAGACAGTTACCCATACTCATGAACGGAGGACTCATGAGCTTCTCCAATGCACCTGTCGTATTAACACTAACAAAAAGCAGGTAAGCTTCCCAGTCAGTTATGAATGGAGCACTCACCTGATAGTTTAATTGCTCATCAGCGTCTGAATCTTTAGCGCACCTGGCATGTTAGGAAGCAGGAGGTCTTACTAGAACTAACCATAACCTTGCAATGCGAGATCATGCACATGAATTGTCAAGTATATGATGACATAAGAGAGTGATTAAGATAACACTGGCGTAATTAGTATACATGGGAGTCTTTGTGAAGTTTCATGCGAAGGAACATATCAGTGTCGATTGAATCGACAACAAGGAAGTCACCAGGCTGAGAGTGATCCTCAAGCAACAGCGCCCCCCTGATAATCGATTCAGTGAAAATAAACTCACTCTTATGCCGAGGTTGAGCTCTAACTCGCCATAAACCCAGGAGCCTGTCCTTCAAAGGTCGATTTTGAATGGGGGCATCACAAGGTTGAATAAGAGCCATGGGGTGACTTGTGCCTTCAACTAAGCACATGAATATGAATATCAAGCGACCAAAGATCATCCCGTCTTGAGTCCTGATGATGACAGAGTCATATCTTGGGGCATTGTGAAACATCGGGGAACAGCGGAGGTAGTCTGTCGATGTCCGAAAATCAACCATCGACTCGAAGTTTGCTTTCAAGTACCGGAATTCTGTTACCTGCATGTGCGGCACAAATCAAAGTATTAGCGCTGTAGCTGGCTTATCAATACGAACGAAAATCTCACTATATTGGCACTCAATTCAAGTGCAACATGTCCATTTTGTGCAATGACAGGTATCATGTTAAGAAAGCGGTTAAGTTTGGTATGAAACTGATGAAATGCCGGGTCTTCAAGGTGTGCTTGCTGAATGGCATGTATCGACGATGCACGCTGACATGAACCAAGCTTGATATGAAAGCTGGACTCCGGTCCAGGCGCGTTCAGAACTTCGTCATCGGAATCTGAATCATCAAGATCACTCGCTTCTTTCCTTGCATTATAGGCATCAAGGTCGTTGATGCGATAGCGAATCCATGCAGATACAAGGCTCCAATGGTCCGCACGTAAGATCTATTAGTACTCACAGTAATCAATGCAAGTTCGGACACAGTAGAAGATGCCCGACCTGGTCTGCTACTTGTTTGAAATTTGTTCGGAGCTGGTAAGATTTTTTCAAAGGTCTATGCGCTTTCTCGTTTGGTTTGGTATTGAAATTCCGAGTAACGCCTTTGGCCTTGATATCGTCAAAAAGGTGAACGCCCAAGTGATATTTCGGAAAATCCCAACTCTTTGATTCACATTCAGACTCGGAAATATATTTCTATGGAGGATCCATCAGCCGTTTGATTCAGACAGCGCTAGCATGTCAGTGAAGCACAACTTACGTCCATGAGTCTTGAAAACTCGTCAAGAGCGGCTCGACCGGCAGCAAGGGTCTGTGTGGTATGAACCTCGAGAGCTGCGAACATGTCTACATCTAAATGGGCTCGAATACATTGAAGGAGCAGATATCCAGACTCGTGTGTTTCGGGATCGAGTACGTCATGGGCAACAAACAGAATCAACTACATGTAAAGTGACATCAATTAGAATTGAGATCTCAAGAGTGTCCGAGTCAATCACCTTTAATATGTCTTCGTGCTTTGTCCCATCAGCGAAGCTAACTCCCATGACCTCCTTGAAGTGGTTGAGATTCCTCCACCTTGGCACTGCCGCAAACCTGAGGAATGCTTATAATAGATGTCTATGATGAAACAAAAAAAAACAGACCCTTCATCAATTTTAGTCGCAGCGTGTCTACCAACTTCATTGACGCATTTTTGCAGCTCGATCCACAAGTGTTTTCCCCACAGTCCTTCATGGTGAGTATGTAGGCGGTCAAAACAAAGGGCACGAAAGACGTCCAGAAGCTTTGATAGATTGAGAGAGTTCTGTTGAGTTACGCTGTGAACTTGATTCCAGAAATATGGGATTCAAATAATACTTACTTCGACATCTCTCAACGACTGAGACTTCAGCTTCTTCTCTCGCTTTGCCTTGGTGTACTTCCTTCTTGCCTTCCTGAGCAAGCGAACAGAATCGTGACGTGTGCGAAGTGGCCAGGTCTCCAACAGGTTATGTAACTCGGCGCGCGGAACCAAACAAATTGGACATGGAAATTTGCCCATGACTCCACGGATTAGGGACATAATGCATCTGCAGACATTACATGTTAGCAACAATGATAGATGACACTCCAGACTGTACACACTGTTCCTCGTAGTCCGCAGACAAGATCGGAACGATAGGGAACATAAGGCGTTGAAGTTCATCCCAACACTCCACCCATCCACCACGTTTCCTCTTCGATCTAAGACACTTGAGTATTCGCTTGAAGGACTCGTGCCAAACCGCAGCTTTGAAATCCGCAAATTTCTGTTTTCCCGACCTCGAGGGATCATCTTTGACCTTAAAAAAATCAATGTTAGTTAAACAAAAATGAGATGAGATAGAGTCACAATACAATGGGGAGCCAGGCGACAACTCGACCGCCACCAATGCCTTCACCATTTCGGATGGATGCGGGGAGGTTTGCAATACGGGCAATCACAGGGTAGCCTTTTTCACGACCAAAGGAAGACAACTTTGTCTTATCTGCATAGAGGATGAATGCGAGAGGCTTTGCATGGCTAGGCATAGCCGACTGGATGTATTACACTGAGTCGCTTCAACTAATGGTGCACTGCTCAACACATACCTGAGCCTCCCAAAAAGTATCCGCAGTCCAAGGCTCGTCAATAAATCTCACAAATGTATTACCATCAAACTTTGACAGGTGTTGAGCGTCGAAGGTAAATTGAGGGCCAAGATAAGGATCGCGAAGAAGGTCGCATGCCCAGTCCCATAAGTCCCGGTAGTAGAGAGTGAATTCTTGATCAACTCCATCGTAAGGCACTCGAATTGTTCGCTTTTGAAACTATCAAAACACGCTTGTCAGACAAGTTAAAATGAAAAATAGAGATGACCTTACTGGTGTTAGATGATGGGAAATAGCACTCCACATGTTCCGAATATCTTTGTAGTTGCACAGGCTGAAAGGTTCCTGCTTCGAGCGATGCAAAAGGTCGATTAGCCGCTCAATTTGAGGCTGGCTGAGAGCGGCTTCATGAGCAAGTTTGGCTACCTCAAAGTCCAGCCGACATCGAAATGGCGCCCAAGGTTGCGCATCAGGAGTTGGTGGGTCTTGCAAAAGGTCGCGCTGAAACGTCGAGAATGTTCGTGTCTGTGCTGGGATTCCAGAGTTAGGGTGATACTCGGTCCGAATGTCATCAACATTGTGTCGATGTTCTGAGCCATCTACAGATGGTTCATGTGATGAAGGTATGCGATAAATATCTATCAAATGGCGGCTAGTTATAATGTCGAAGATAAGGATGGTCTTTTTTTACTCACCTTCCTCAAGATCCATCCACTGGTCAACATCTGCGACTGGCTCATCTGAAATGTGCGCATTCGAACTCTCTGCCTCAGGCTGATTCGACTCGTTGGCTCCATGGTGTGCATCGATTGGTATATTTACTATTGAGTGTACATTAATATGTCCAGGGATCTTATTAAGACTGAATGAGAATGAACGCACCTGAAGGTCCATGATAAGTGTTCACAATGTGATTCCGGTCCTCCTCAAAGTCCCTTGCACGTTTTGCACAGGCGGTGCGATGTGTCTTGAAACCACGCAGCTTGAAAGATTTACTACAGAGGTCGCATTGGGCCGCCTCTGCCATGTTGGTCCCTGTATTAATATTTTAATTCATGAGTACTGGAAGCAACTTTAAGGCGTAATACTTACTGATCCGTTCGACCAACTCAAATGAGAAACAACAATGGCGAATTTAATCTATATTGGTCACGTCTGAATCTCATTGCAACTGCTTGACAAACATGTACAAAGCATTACGATACCTTGCAATGATGCGAGGTACCATTACAATTTTAATATTATATTTATTTTAATGACCTGCTATTACAATCGCGGTGGGAAATTTCCGACATCGTTCACAGACATTGCTAGGTTGGTTGGATGATAACACATATTGCAAAATATTTTACATCTATTGTTCATTGTTGAATCTAAACAAATAATAAAAATTGTGGTTAAAATTAATTTCTTACCAGATTAATTTCCAAATGAAAAATATATTGACATTAATCATGTTCTCATTAATCTGCAACTTTCAGCAAATCTTTTGTATGGTGCATCAGCAAAATCTCCAAGTCCCTTTTTGCACTTACATGACTGATTTGTATTACTAATCTCGCTGAGTAGAAAAAGGAAAGCTCTGATGTCACTTATTTTACTGGTACCCACTTTTTGCAGACACGATTCAAACAAATGTTGCTAATAAAATGTAAAAGTAAATTAAGTGCGATAAGAGATTTTTGTAACCTAATTGACAAGTATGAATACAGGACCTAGGTTAGAATAACTACCAGGTAGTTGGACAAATGACCAGTCACGATGTGAATCCCATCCAGCAAGAATGAGAATAGGCACCCTACCACCCACAGAGGGGCTGGCGATGGCAGAGAAAGTGGCGAGAGCTGAGGAATTGCGACAGAAAGGCCAGATGCAGGAATGAAGGTGTGAGCAGCATCCATGCCGTGCTGTAGGTATAGTCTCAGATGCAGTCCCAGGACCTGCACCTCTCCAAGTGAATATGGATGCACATATTATCATTCACCATGAGCGGGAGGGAGATGGAATGGCAGTGGGCATGGAGGACGGTATGAGACGATCCCAGCACGAGGTCTCCATGGAGTTGATGTCCTCATATTCATGAGGATGCAGAGATATGGGAGAGGGGAGCTGACTGCCAGGACTAGTGATGTGCATGGCCCAGCTTCAGGCTGTGGGCCAGGCCAAGCCGGGCCAAAGTCACGGCCTGGTGATGGCTTTGGCCTGGCCTGACATTATGAAAAGCTGAAGCCGGCAGCTCAGGCCATGCTTTTGGAACTGTGCCTGAGCCTTGCAGCGCCCAAGCTCAACTGAGAATCTGGCTTCTATTTCGTCTTGTTTTAGCTTTTCAATCACTTCCATTGTGCTTCACGTCTCTTAACTATACCAACTATACCCTGCGAACATCTCCGCTTCTTCGATTCCTGTCACAGACTCAAGTACCACTTTGCCAATTCACTTGCTTGTCCGGTGAGTCAAATGTCTGATGTTTTCAAAGATATGTAATAGGTCTTACAAGCTCTCCAAGCTCTCCATTGCATGCATTGTATCCTGAGCTTCCTATGCCACTCAAACTTGAGCATCCTCGCCTTCCTCCCTCCTCCTGCTCTCATCCGTCGTCCGCATTCGTCTGAGCCACATCAGCAGTTGCTGGTGTGCACTGGGCATTTGCGGTGTTGGGAGTGGTGTGGTGGAGCTCGCAATGACATGATTAGGAATGATGTGATTTACAGAGGTAGGTTATCTTACAGTTCTAAGCATACGTGTAGTGTGATGATTTTCCAGGTAGTGTTTCGTGCGTATGCTAAGTTATCATCGCTGCTTCTCACTAACTGCTCCTAGATACCGGAATATGTGTTGCTTCAATTCTGGCATACACGATCGTACTCCAAGCAGGAAGGTCCAGGCTCTAAATTTGCTCCTGAGTTCGTCATGATCACAAACGGTTGGGTTGTGGTGCTTTGCAATCAATGCAAGAGAAAGCATGCAAGACATTGTGTTGAGGTGAGTGAAATCTGCAATGGGTCCTCCTCACCGAGCTCGTTCTAATTCTTCTGTACTTTTTCAGTACTTGGGCTGTGGCTCAGGCCAAAGCTAAGCCAAAGCCAGCCGTCACTGGTGGCTTTGGCCTGGCCTGGAATTTTCGAAAGCCCAAGCCATCTGAAGCCGGGCCAAAGCCATGGCTTTTGAGCCAAGCCGGGCTGGAACATCACTAGACAGGACAAATGAAGGGAGTACGAATTCGGCGCCAGATGTATCATTGGAGATATGGGAGAGAGGAGCTGAGTGCTGGGACAAATGAAGGGAGTACAAATTCAGCACTGGATGTGTCGTTGGAGATATGGGAGAGGGGAGCTGAGCGCTGGGATGAATGAAGGGAGTATGAATTCGGCGTCGGATGTGTCATTGGAGATATGGGAGAGGGGAGCTGAGTGGTACAAGATTAAAATGCGATTTCAAACGCATGATGGTCGGTGAATTTGTTGACATGAAAGTGCAGAATTTATCTAAAGTTTGAGAAGTTGATAGCATGAGGGATGAAATCAACACTGTAAATGGGAAGGAGATGAGCTGCGCGATAGATTGCATCAATGTGTATCACCGAAATATTCAGAGAGTGACCATCAAAGGACGGCTGAACTACCCACATGCCTGTGTCTTCATCAGGGGCATCACCTATGACATCAAACCAATGAACCATGGCACACTCGTACAAGACAAACTTGTACTTGAAGGAGAAGAAGCATAGCGTGTGTGCTATTTGAAGCCCTTGCATTCCTTCAAGGTCCGGTTGTGCATTTATAAACATGCAGTCATAGCGAGCGTGCACATTCCTCCATTTAGGGCAGGATTGAATATGTTCCCTTCGCATCCCTCCAATCCCACTTAAGTCACTCGGCGCATAGAATCTTGATGATGCGGAATTGACCACAGAGATTTGCCCGTCATAGACAGGGAATTGTCAAGTAGGATGGTGGCATGGTCACAAGGGTCACAAGGGTCACAAGGGTGAAGTTGTTTGAAGAGAAAGTGACCGATGAGATCTTGTAAGTTTGGAATAGAAAGCTCGATAGTGAGCACTGCTACAGTTTGAGCACACATTACTTCTGATATCAATGTGAGTGAGTGATATATAGTGAAAGGATCAAAATATGTATGGGTTGTTCGTGCAAGCTGCACATGGGCCTCAATTTCAGTCAGCCCATTATCAATTTCACCCTCGTCAATATCAGCATTGGGCTCAGCAGTATCAGGAATGATATTGGAAGGTTTGGCAGGAGGGTTATTGCATGAAGTATCAAGACAACTTAATTGAAATCAGCAAAGCATTATCATAGTCTCAATTTACTTACCTGAAGCATCACTAAGACATGTACCATTGAGCATACTGCGTTTTGTGAAGTCTACACGCAAAGTGGCAATTTTGTCGAGTCGCTGATTCATCACAAGCATCTGTCCAAGCACATTGTATCTGTTTGACCGATGCCATGGTTGCTTCACAGCTTTAATGTGCTTATTTTCTGTTATTGACAAACATAGACCATTTGGTGCTCCAAATAGACAGATAAGGTCTGGATAGTGCTTCATCGAGTGCTGACATGGGAGCGAAAATGTAGGGATAACACCTAACCAAAGAAAATTGAGCGATAGTGGTGAAAGCGGTGTAGTGCATCTTCTATTTGTGAGATTGTATCCTCTGTGATGACATTCCCTTGGACAAGATAGCAGAACTCTAAAAATGTGCAAATGTGCAGATG
>JABBWF010000297.1:0-41934 GCA_016647645.1 Suillus variegatus | reverse complement strand
TCACACTTGAATTCAACGACCATTCTGTGGTGGATATATCGCAGGAGGATTGTCTGTCGCGGGGTATCCCATCGGCATAAACACACACGTCCGGTTTGATTTGGAAAGAGAATGCTTTGCAGTTTATCTTGTCTGCATTGCTGTGGGTGTCAATAAATGATAGACCAGGAGCAAAAGATTCCATAGTGTTGATCTGCACTCGTAGTCAGGCTGATAACGATCTTCTCATAGTTGAGGCACTTACAAATGGATTATAAGCTTCGGTCTCCGGGGCAGCAGAAACCGTGCTGGCGAAGGCGCCCTCTGAGAAGGATGTTAAAGGTTGATAATCCGGGATCGTTGTAGGCGACAGGAATTCTTTGAGAAATTCTTTGGCTGGCATTGGACCAACGAGATATCCTCTTATCTCATTGCCCATAGCGTTGAGAGTGGTATCTCGGCAGCGTGTATTGGTCGTGAAGGGTTGCATCGTAGCGCAAGTACGTTTGATGGGAGTGTCGTTTGGCGGTGCCAGTATCTGTGGCAGCAACTCGGGCATCTTCTGTTCTGCAGGGGGGGTGCTGTCGGCCTCGTCAGACACTTGTACAGTGGGCATAGGGAACATGATAGTTCAATGAATGGGTATTGTTGTACAAATGCAGGGTATGACGAAATGGGTATATGTAGACGATGCGACGATTAATGTGAGAAAAGAAAACCACTAACAACATCTAGAGGCTTATATAGTGAATGGAACTCAGCCGGACATTGCTGTAATCCACTCTCCGGTATTCAACCACTATTAATAGTAGATTCATTTTCAGTGATATAAATACAACGGAGACCAAAATGACATATGTTGTAGTTTATGGTTGTTTCTGAGAACGATAGTGCTCCAACGCTGGGATAATCAATGACTTACGAGTCTCCAGGAGAGCGCGGGCACTACTCGAATTAGCTTTATACCAGTGGTCGTTATACCAGTTGCGTGGAAGCCGTTGAATCGCA
Source organism: Suillus variegatus (assembly GCA_016647645.1). NCBI lineage: Eukaryota > Fungi > Basidiomycota > Agaricomycetes > Boletales > Suillaceae > Suillus > Suillus variegatus. The sequence goes on along the minus strand of JABBWF010000297.1, from coordinate 40,947 downwards.
ATGGAATTTTGAGCTGCGCGTTTCTGCTCCAAGATACGCGGAAGGGATGAATTTCCAATCGGAATGGTCATATTTTCTTCATGGGTTGCTGGAGCATATGTTTCCACAGCATGTAGTAACTGAGTGATGTCGGGATTGAGCCATGGAAGGCCTACTCGCCGTACTACCTTTGGTATCGCCCCGATTGGTGTGTCCGTTTCATCCCTGCTAACTCCATCAACGTCTAAGCGATCGATAATGCGCCCGATTGTGTCCCAAGTATCAGGGTTGCGGTGTCGATTTTGTGCCACTATTTTTCTATGTCTCTCGAGAGTCTAAAAGGGCATTCAGATGATACAAGGATAGAACACTGTCCACCTACCCCATGTTTTCGGGTATTGCACCTATCTAAGTGTTGTCTTTGTTCATTGCGTCCTGACAATGCACGAGACGCAGAATTCATCTCCTCCAAATTGGAATATTTGCCAATCTGCGTACGTTGCCGACACTCAAATTGAGTTCGGCGTAGCTTGTCGATACACAATGAGCGCAAATTGTCAAGACTCATGGCCTCTGTATGGAAAAGAACTTGCACATAGGTGCCATTCTTGATCTTTAATTGAAAGTCTACAACTAGGATGTTGATTACTTCTGTATTCCATGAAGACTTCTTCAATGAGTCACTCCAGTCGATGGAGAGGTCGTCTAGGGTGGGACAACAGTCGTGATTGTGGTTGAAGGCTTGAATGGTTTTGATCGGAGGAGATTGAGGTAGTGAGCCATTTTTACCCTTGAGTACCCTTTTCTCTTGTAGATAGCTGCGGAATGCAACCTACAATAATTAGTTGCCATGATTAAATAGGAATGTTAGCATACATACATGCAAATGATTCTTTGAGCCTCTCTTGCCGGGGCGCTTCCGCTGGGGATGAGGTGCCAAACCATCATCGCTGTCACTTGCTTGGGTATCTGATAAAGAATCCTCTTTATGAGTGTGAGGCTGGTGGCGAACGGAGATGTTTCTCATATCGTCTGATAGCCGTTCAACCATAGAAGGAATCATAGCGTCAATAGCATCCTTCAAAGCCGGCGTCAACACATTGTGAGACAGTTCGAGAAAGCGCTGTGTGACAAGCCGGTCAAGATGAGTTTCGATGGTGGAGGGCATTATAAAAGGTCTCTCTGGCGAAGGAGTTTGGAGTGGGGGATCTGTGGATTTGGAATTAACAATGGGACTCGTGTCCATCGTGAGGGCGAGACTGGTGGCTCGAGGCTGGATTGAAAGCATGTCATGGTCAGTTTCCGTTCGGAGAGGAAGGTCATAGTCCATCAAAACATCATGTTCCCCACCACTAGATGGAGGCATGGACAACAACCGCTGACACCCAGCGCCTGTGATGAAATGTTAGTGTGAAACGTAGCCGGACATGCACTGAATTGACACTGACCAGCATAGAGTACTGGCACGACCTGACATATTGGGACTTCTTGAATGACTGCTGGCTCTGCGGTATGGCGCTTCATCTGCCCGATTCAACGCTCGACGACTCCTACGATCTGCACTCAATCCACCATAAGGAGTATCCGGCCTACTAACTGGTGCCTGACTCACAGCCGCGACAGAAGTAAGGGATGGAGAGTGAGACCGTGGAGTGCGAGACCGTGATGCTGGATGCATGGATTGAGGCTCTGTGTCGATATGCACAGAGGGGTGGGTTGTGGGTACCGCATTCACGGCATGAGGTGTATCAATAGGCACGGAAGGGTGGGTCGTAAGTATTGCATTCACAGCACGAGGACGGAATGGGACATAAGGCAAGTACATCGGTGTGGCATCATGATGTTTGCCAATATGTTCTCGATGTTCTGGCAAGAGGGGACCTTGAGCCGATGATGAGCCGCGTGTCATGAAACTGCAAGGGAAAAATGTTAGAAGAACGAAAAGCATGACCGAAATTAGAGTTCTCACTTTCGCATGACGGAGCCTAGTTTGTGAAGTGCTGATGCAAGTTCGCCAGGCGGAGAATCCATGGGTGGTCCCCCTAAAGGACCAAGGGGAGAACTACTGTTAGGCAAAGACATGTGTGGGTGATGGCTACTTGGGGACAATTCACCCTGTTAGATATATGCCTTAAAATCAGTTATCTAGACAATCATAATCATCAAACCGGTCAACAGAAGGGACTAGGCACTCACAAAACCTTGTGTTCATATTTTGGGTTATTCGGCCTGCCCTTGGTTACAGCATTTACTATTGTTTGCGATTGTTGCTCGAGCAGTGTTAATAGGAGTAAGTACTGTAAGAGGGTTCATAATGCTATTGTAAATCAGTACTATTGCCAATAAGATACCCCTTGAATCTAATACTATGTTTCTATTGCACATCTGCATAGTAACGGGTATGTAGAAGTCCTACAGTAGTACATCGAAAGAAAAGAGATCAGTAATGCATTTTTGAGGCTTAAATAGTGAATGAAACTCAATGAAACTCAGCCTGGGAAAATCAGCCACAGATGCTCTGACCCCTAACCAATTTAAGTTCGCACACACTATTACACTATTGATAGCATGTAGATCAAATTTATTTGTTTAAACACCGATAATATACCACTCTGAATATGCCTCTCTGCAGATAGTCCAAAGATAAGAGGGTGAAACCGAGGGCGAAGCAGAAGAACCCTATGGCAATTAAGACTGATGTCACCTGTGCAAGCCAGGTGTATGGTGGCTATGAAGTTTGCAATAGAGTTAGCATCACCAAGGGTGACTTAATAAACAGACAAATACCTGTTGTAAAATCATCGGCTCAATTCTTCTCTGACGGCCGACAGGGTGCGCTCGACTTCGACGTGACCCAAGACTTGAAACCGAAGTGGTGGTTTGGTCCTTGTGCTATATGTCAGCGGTGCTTTGGGCAAAGAGAATGACATACGTAAGGCATGTGTAAAAAATTAAGTGTGCAATAGTGAGCGGTTTGGGCCCTGTGTTTATAGAGGTTTATAGAGTCTCGACAGTTACTGGCAAGGTTACGGGTGCCGTATAATCTGCAACAATAAACAAGGCCTATCACAACGGGCAGGTCAAACTGTTACATACAAAATCCATGATTATTTCAATTAACTACTTTGTAAAGGGGTATCTATGCAACTCAGTTGGTATTTGTATTACATGGTGCCATCACCCAATAGGCAGGTATGTGCACGAGGAAATTTTTTTCCTTCCTTCGTCGTGATTACGGCTTCGTTCCTCTTTGCAACCTTGGTAATATTGACAGTCCCCATATCATCTCCACATATCACCACAAAACGCTTGCCGCTGCCCGTTGGGGGCTCTGCGCTAATGTAGCACATTGGTATTTCATCTTCTTTCTGACCGGTGTTCCTCGTTCTCGAAATGTATGTGACCGCAACGTTTCCATGCGCAACGGGTCCACTCGTCAGAAGGAATGGATCCGGAACCCGTGTGCGAACCAGGCGATCATAATAATTCTGGTACCATGTACCAGATGGCACCGGTAGAACCCTTAAAACCAACTAGCACCGAGCTAGCAATGAGCTTAATCTGCTACTGCAGAGGAATCGTGTGGCTGATTGAGAAGTTAAATGGTATGAAGCAATAGTAATTGAAGTGACTCACGGGATGAATCTGGGATATCAGAATGTTTCTCCCCCTCGTCATCAGGATTCACTCGCCAAGGATCATATTCTAAGGTAACTTGTATTACTTCCATGCGGAACAGTTATGTTATGAAAGCTTACCAGGGACTATGGATGGCGCTTCTTCAAACAGCTCGTCGCTGGGGTCAAGTGACCATGGATCAGGGTGGGGCACGGATGCGGACTGTGATGGAGGAGGTGGACTTGGAGGTGGGGTGCGGGCTCTCGTAGGCCTCTGGATGTACGATTGACACAACATCTGAATGAATATCTTCAACTGTGCGGCTGACAATCTACCTCCGTTAATAAGTTCCCCTGTTTCACTGTCTGCCCGTGAGTGATGAAAGAGACCAGTAAATATGGGACTGACCTGACAACATGGCTTTGTGGAAGTTGTTGCCTTTGACCTTGGAAGAGGTCGACTTGACAGGTATCGCGTGCGAGAGAGCGCAGTGTTCCACGCAGCGATTTCATATGGCCATGAATAACCATTACTTGCTTGCCAATGAAGCTTTTCATGGGGTCGTGCTCCACTGCCGAGCTGGTTCTGGTGGCATGAGTGATAGGAATTGTGATCTGAGACAGACACAGTCAAATGAGGACAAAGAATGAGACTGACGCTGTCTGTACCTTTGCGAAGGGACCTTGGAATGTCAAGGTGTTGTTGCTTAGGTCAACATCAAGGACAGTGCCCGACAGGTTCCATGCTGCCCCCCTTACAACTCGTATGATATCCCCGGCCGCCACATCATATCTGCGCACTGGGGAAAATCGCAGGGCAGATGTATTAGGAGACACACTGATCCAGAGAACTGGCACTGTCAGACAGGTGTTTTGTGTGCCCGAGACGAGGAAAGTCAACTGATTTGACACAGCATCGACAGCTATTACTTTCCCTGTCTTCAGGTGAAGGTCCCCCGCTTTTTGTACCATGACATCGTCACCTCTCATCGGTTTGAGATCGTCAGGAAGCGCAGTCGATGTTTGCGCGATGGTACTGAAGGAAGCGGATAACCCGCAATCGACGATGTTGGTCTGGACAGAGTTCCTTGATACAACAAACTAGATTGGTGCATCAGCTATTGACTTTTTCAAAGGTGAGCAACCACACCTCAGATTTTGTATCTGAATCCAGGACAACAAGGGTATCACCGACAGCTTCAAGAACTATTCCTTCCTTGCCCTTGTACTCCGATTTCTCTGCACTTGTGTCCAAGACACGGACATGATGCCCCAAGCGAATACGTCTCCGCAGGTCCGTGATAGGAAATGAGACTGGTACATCTATATTGATAAGTTCGCTGTTTGACCCTGGGACATAGGCCAGGTCCACCAATGCTGTGCCATCATCGATCTTCACAGTCAGTATGATGCCCCAGGTCCCTGCCATAGTCCCAGAGATGACCCGCACCTCGTCACCTTCTATCCAGTGCTGAGCGGAATAGATATGCATGGTGACAGAGACAAATTCTGGGTCGCACCTCGACTCCTTGTGGAGGGCAATGTCCTGCGTGGTAGGGAGGGATATTCTGATGACATCCGTAAGATGCCGCTCAACGCACATGAGGCCATGGATGTATGTTTGACCTCGGTAGCTGTATTGATCAACACCGGCGGGGTGCTCAAGGAGGCGACGCTCCTGTCTGAGTTTCCCGATATCCCTCGGATTGCCTAGTCGTCTGGATGCTACTAACAACTTTACCGTCTTCATTGAGTCATCATATGATAGCCCGTATGCTATATCACGATTGTATGCACCATGGGTCATGCGATACCATCCAGGAAGGGCCACGGTGGTGGGCTGAGTCGGATCGTCAGAAATGAATGTGCACTGGAGAAGGCAATCAGCATGAGAAAGTGGAAAGGCTGCTCGGATGATGAGGGAATTGGGTGCGGTAACATACAAACGTCCGGGGAGTGTTGGATGAGTGTAAGTTTGTAAGCCGAATGCTTGGATGGACGCCGCAAGAAATGATGTCTTTGATGCTGCAAACTCGCTGAGCGCGACACAAACAGATTAATAATTTAGACACATACCAGGTACTGTTACAAGCCATTCACCTGGCTTTCTAGGCGCAATCAATTGTCGATCATCGCATTCTCGATCATCCGAGATGATACGTGGTGGCCTCGCAGCCCCTTGGCCGAACCGCTTATCGATGTCTTCAACCGCTTTCATAAAACTATTTACGGGACGACTTGACAAGGGGCTGACCGAGGTTCTGTCCAATAGAACAGGAATGTAGCGTGCTTTGATGCCCGCAAGGTTATCTAACGCGATATCGATATCGCTGTCCCCACTGAATAAAGAGTCCACCACCTCCTTCCAATCTTCTTCATGATATCTGACGCCGAGATAAGTGCGTAATTTGTTCAGCATGTCCTCGAACGACATGTCTGTCGTGAGGTGTTCCCGAAAGATGTCCCAAGCACCAACATCCTTCAAAGGAGACGAAGGATGCACGGCATTGTCATCGGACTCGTCGTCCACGATGTTGTCAGAGACTAGAAACAATCGATCTGGATGAAAAGAAATTAGATAGTGTACAATAATACATCCATGAAACTTCACCATCTTCATTCTCTTCTTCATCGTCTTCGTCCTCTGAGGCAACCTCCGCTTCAAGATCCACAAAAGACATGGCCTTCGCACATTGTTAGCACGGAAGCCATCGCGTAGTAGTGGCTTACCTTTGATTTTTCCTGAGATATTTTACTGTGTTTGCGAGGTCCCCCGACGTGTTCTTGGATGCTAGATGGTCGCTTAGACATTTGCACAAATGACTACTGTTTAATCTAGTATAGGCGCTCAGATGATGAAAGTAGGAAAGGAAACCATGATACAAGCATCGCGTCTATTTGTAGTGAATCCCAATTTGGGAAGACCCACTGCCCCGGTCCACAATCGACCAAATATGGTAGTGGTATCGTGTGACTAAGCGAACTTGAAACATCGAAGTACAAGACTTTATGCGGTACAAGTAGGTAGTTACATGGAAAAACAGCTGTAGTACTAAGCATTGAAAGGGTTGGCACCAAATTGCGGAGGGAACCAGTTTTTTTGATGCAACCAACCCCTAGTATTCAACAAATGGGATGCGGGCATGTCGAAGTAACACGTAAAGTGTCGACAAGGCGCCTGATTGCAGAGCGTGCATGAGGGCATTCACAAGCACGCAGATTATAGCAAACCAAACTAGTTGAACTGCGGTTGATGGGAATGGGGATGGAAGAGATGTTACGTGCTCCTCCGGCATCTAATCCAAATTAGAAATCACCAACACTGAACAGAGCTCGCTTACCACATCGCTCTCCCCCCATACTTTCACGCTACTATGCCCATTAAGGCAGGTGCCAGTGATAACAAGACACTTTGAGCGTCCTTCGTGAGACTAACTTATGTTAGTCTTATGTCATCAGCCGCTGGGCAAAATGTCACTTACCACTACAGGTGAGATGCAATCGCCACGACTACCATGGTCCAACTGTCCACAGTATGCACCTGTGGTGTAATCAAAAATTCGAGCAAACCCATCATCACCGCCCACGAACAGTAAGCCTGACTGTCGAGCAACAGAGATTTGCAAAGGAATATTGCGCAAAATCACATGGTTGAAGGACTGCACGCGTGTGAGGTTGGGAATGGCATATTTGTCAACCCCATCTTTGAGGTTGCTCACGAGCAAGTAATTGCCATCGAGAGCAGTATTGCCGCTGAAACGCGCCGGTCAATAAAAGTCTAACAGCGTTAAATCAAAGCTGACGTACATTCTGCTTGAGACTTTTTTGTGCCATTTGAGATCCCAAGGCTCTATTGAATAACAAAATCTGAGAACGCGTCAGATGCAACAATCAGAATCCGAGGAACGTCGACTAACACATCACCACTTTCCAGGTATGACACCAATAATGAAGCACCCTTGTCATAAAAGTGGACGGTGCGTGCAACATATACCTGCTTCTCGGGCTGAGAGACCATTGGTGTGAATGTCTCTTATAGATAAAATGTAAGAGTAGACACACAACGCTACAATGGCTACGCACTGTCTGGTGTGAGGTTCCACACTTGCGGGTGACCGTCGCCAGCACTCGCAAGTCTGCAATAATTGAGATCCCATGCAAGAGACTCAATCGCACCCAGATGGCCAATGGTAGCACTCCGGAATTCAAAAAGTGCCTAGCGTAATGACCATGAGTGTGAGCCAAACTCAATAAGCATATTATGCACTTACATCATTAATTTGTTCATACATTTGGATGTTGCCGTCGGATGCTCCAAATGCGAACATAGTTTCTCCGTGATCATTGATGTCCGCCCAGATAATGGCACTAATATATCCTGCCGCTGGTGAATGTATTTCCTGGATCATTTCACCTGATGTGAGACTCCAAACAACAACATGTCCATCTTTGCCTGTACACAATTTCAGCACAAGTATAGTAACAAAAATAACGAGTTACCTCCGGTAAGGAGCAATGATCCATGCTTGCTGACAGCCAATACATTGACCGCCTTAGTGTGATGATTCAGCATGAAATTGTTGGCAAACTAGGTGGTGTCAATGAGCATAGCACCCTGATAGAATTCGATACATACCTCCATAGTCGAGGGATCTAATTATTGTCAGTGATTATCAGCATATAAGTATATTCGAATACACCATTAATCTAATGTTCAACAACAGGTCGAAACAATTGTTTGGACTTGCCATGGAGACAGCCAAGGCATCGCCATGTATTTGAAATATGGCGAGGATGAAAAAAACATTGTGTAAAGCTCAATGACAATAAGTACAATGAATACAATTAAGCTGTGGTGAAGGAGCATGATCTACAAAACTACAAGAAAGCACAATGAAATTCCAAGTAACGAAGTCGGATCAGTTGCTACAGCATGGGATTCAAATCACCCTCTCGCAATGATGACACCTTTAACACACAATTAAAACCATATGCCAGAGCATCACCGCGCGCCATCAGGCCATTGGCGGCGCGTGATATCGAAGACCTTGAATTGGGCATCGAATTATCCTTGAGATCTTATTACTTTGAGCTTGAGCGTCGTGACTACGTTGAGCCGAACAATTACCTATACGTCGTGCTAACTGAAAGATATCAGGAGACACGAATGGGTTCAGCTATGGAGCTCGACCGACCCATCACTTTCAGTGGGACATACAGATGTCTGGACACCATTATGGCGGATGACGAGGTTAGTACGACTGCCAGTGATGGATCCACAACTTACGTGAGTGTCAGACCGGACCCCTCGCTGTCATCCCATCCGGAAGCCAGGCGCACATTCAGAGCGGGGAGAATCACTCTCCTAAAAGGGAGAGACTTGTCTGTGGCCTGCAGAAAACTGCAGATAAGTACTTGCTACGTCATTTTCAAGCAAATGACCCACACACCGAAGAGCTACGCAAGCACATAAACATAGCACTCCAAGCCGCCATGCTGGGGGCCAATGTTGACAACATGGTGCCGCGCCCAAAGACCGCACATCACACTAAGTCCAAGGAGGGCGAGCCAGCAATAGTAAGGCAGAACAATGACCTAATAGCGAACTGTCCATCTGATACATCAGTAGATTCAGACGACAGACGAATATATCATACCTCCCACAATGGCACGATGCATCGTGAATTGTGTTGCAAAGGGACTGCAGTCACTCTGGAATACACTGAGCATAAAATCACAGGTACTAGATTTCGGGAAAGTGTATCCCGACACAATGCCAGGAGGATTGGACGTCATACAATGATGCATTATTACATTGAATGTACCACTACGTTAACTATGTACTACTGGACTTTGTAACATGGAGGGAAAGAAAAGAGTTTAGGAAACAGACTTGAGAGGGTTATATAGTGAATGAACCTCAGCCCGGGCATTGCCGGCACCCACTCAGCCACTTGCGGACTGGTTATACGGATAATACCATCGGAGATCAAACTGGGTTTCATTCACTACTAAAGGGAGCGAAACCTTGTTAGCGGTCTGTTTCTTTTCTCCAACTATTATAATTGCTTCGCTATTTACTGAGTACATTCGTAGTACATTAAAAATAAATTCATGTATGCAATAATTTAAATTGCAATAAGTGCTCCGCTGTCTAAGCAAACTGGGAAATACGGTACTGAGCGCCCCCCTAGCGGTGCACTGGTATGATCTAAGCGCAGTTCCAAAATTGCGGCCAAAATAAGGCACCCCAACATATTTGTGTGCATGCTCAGCATATTTCTTAACACTTCTCGCCTAACATAGTCATTATCTATTCTCTTGTCAAATGTAGACCAGAGTTAAAATATAGTACATATTTGATTATGCAACATTTTAAAGATTTACTATTGAATATGAGTGTGAGTCATAGACGTAACATGTCCTTTATCTGGCCAAGAATCTAACAATACATCAGCTTGTGCCCACATATTAAATATTTTTCATCCAGTCATATCCATCATTTGATCATGAATTTTAAATTACCACTAATGGTGAACATTTTGCGACTCTGTTCTTAGATCCTAAATGCGAAGATAGCCTTGTAAATATTAATAATTTGTCCCCAAATTTGAGTAGGATATGTTATAGAGTCATATTTGGCTGTGTCTCAGGTGTGAGCTACTTCAGGCATCCAGCATTTCAAGGAAAGAAGTGAAACAAACCTGTACTGCAGAATACGCAATAGCTCTTGGCTGTACTGATCACATGCCTAACAACGTAGCGACATCAGAACGAGTGCGACGTTCGCCTTGGGTCCTTGATCACTTATACAATGATTCCAGGGTAGATTCTTCGTTGGGTCGTGTCTCTGCAGCAGAACTAGAGGACGTCAAGATGTGTTTGAAAGCCTTAAATGCCAAAACATAAGTCGAACAGTCCAAAGGCTGACAAGTGGATAGGACTCACTCTGACGAGAAAATCACCTTTAAAAAGGCCTTTCGTTGGATCCTCCTGGTCGTACTTATTGTCTTTATACAAAAATGATGGCCAGGAGTGAGCTGTGACTTGGAAGTTGGGTTCATAATTGCGTATCCCTTCCTGGGTGCTACGGTCAACATCAGTTTCACAGATTAAGCCAATGACATAGCAAAGATCCTACGCCGTATTGGCCCAGTCGAAATCTACAGGACAAAGAAGCTTTGCAGTTGCATTATTATAGAATCCATGTCCAGTCTTGTCTCATGAGTGAATTGGCGGGTCGGGGGCAAAAGAACTTTCGTTCAGCTATGAAGCCACTGCTAGCTTCATTGAAGCAGCACCATCACCCCTTGCCGAATCAGCTCCCCGGTTGAGCTGAGTATAATTGTCAGAAACCAAATTGATCAGTGCATTATGTAGCTTACCTTCTGATAAATGACGTTGAGTTGATGTCCATCGCTTTGAGATGAGATGAGGCTGCAGATGCATGGGACCCAGCGAAGCAGTTGCTGAAACACCTGATAAGTTCTTTCCTCCCTAGATTGCCGCAATCAAGTCAGTTTTAAGATATTCAACTCAAAGGAAGAAGCCACACTCTTCCGAGTATTGCGGGTCGTCATCCTCATCATATAAGGAAGTTCTCCGATCATACTCTCCAATGAGGTCCTCGATTCAGTTGGTCAAGCAGACAAGGTGTCAAATGGCTTGCCCAGCCATGAGGTATGGATCGCCATGGCTATACACAAGCTATCAGATACATATCACCATCACCCGTGCATACTAGTCACCTTTTTTGGCTACTGTCTCCTCTGAGCTCAGCGTTTTGCTCTTCTAAAGTTGCTATGCGTCGTTTTAGCGCATGACTGTTGTCAGGCACATCACTGGTAACTTGATCGTGAGACTGAGACATGGGCATTGGATAAAATGAGGAATTATGATGTGTAGCTTGAGCTCCCAAAGGTTGAATTTTAATATAATAGTTTTCAGAGTGAAGTATTGCGCTCACCACCGACTGATCGCCGATCACAAGCATCGAATTGCAATACAAAAGCCTGACTAGGCCATTGAATGATCTTGGAGTGTTTGGAGCGCTAGAATGGAACATATCTGCTCGCTACCAGAACCTTGGTAGGGCGGAAGCGAAGAAACATAACAGCGATGAGTCATGACGCCCTCAAATGAGTTTGGACTCTCGTCACTTGGATAAAATGATGAATTAGCTTGACCTTTTGAAGGTTGAATTTTAATATAATGGAGACAGTTACTCACTGGTGTTGTACAGGTGCCGAGACGTAGCCTGCCTGCGAACTGGCACATACAATGATGTCATGTTTAGATCACCGTGACGGTGATCCACTTGGAGAGCCACTCAGGCCGTCTGAGTCATTGCTGCACATTATGCTGGTGGAACTTTAAAGCTTCAAGTTTGGCACTGAGACGTCCATTCGTGAACTATCCTGCTAAGCCATGTTGTGCTTGCCACATGAAATTGAAAGAATGATATTTCGACTTGCAGCAGGCACTCACCCTGCACATCATTTGCCCTCATATCTACTAGTTGCTGGAAGAGTTCGTGATTGGTAAGTACTGTAGCTGGAATCCTGAAGTTGACTTGGACTCTTACCTAGAGTATGCATAGGGTCGAAGAATTGATGTACCACACTGTGATCCTCACCAGTGAATTCCAAGCACGTGGCTTCGTTGACTCCTGCCCTCTTGCTTCTGCAAAAGTCAAATCACTTTGTCTTGGTGGTACTTTGCAGCTTACGACAGTGGCCCACGTCATGGAGCTGTGCATGGGCATTGACGACCTTGCCCTTTGGGTTCTACCTGAAGAGGATATCCCCGACATCCCATCTTGCCTCTTGATCGCCTTAGACAGGCTTCCCCTGTCACGACTATCTGTTCATTTGTCAGTCATCTTCTGCAGAACTGCAGCACCATATTTGCCCTCTATCCCATTGTTTGGAAAAGTCACCCACCTCATTACTTGAAGGTTGAATACTCTGGGGCTTTCCTACTGGCATACATCATCTGACTCAACTTACGCATCTGTCTCTTCGAGTGGTGGCCCACCAGACAGCACCAGCATTACTCAAGATGATTCTCACAGATTGTGCGAGCCTGGAGGTTTTGGTTTTGCGCATAATAGATGGAGTTGATGATATAGAGGTGTGGTTGAAGGTTGAAGGACTTGATGATCCTCGTATCATGGTAACTGCGACGGACCCTCATAAGCATCTGGGACTGCTTAACAAGTGAGGAGACGAATACATGGCATTATGGAGATGAGATTATAAAGTCTTGTCAAAACAGTACCAGTAAATTGTAATGATCACACCGCCATGTAGATTTTTCAACTTGAAATACACGTTCTGGAAGTCACCTTAAACCCTTGCAGACCGTCGTGGGAATCGCCTGCCCATTTTGGTCAGATAGAATGTCTGAAACTGGTCGTGAAGCCCCGATTAATATTCACGGATAAACACCTCAGATATTTGGGTATCATGTTACTCTTAGACAAGAATCAAGACGTCCTGGCTCTCATTACCAAGTCATTGAAGAAGTATGTGTCATATGTTATGATCCGCTATTTCTGAAGTGACTGTCACAGTGATATGAACCACTCAAATACATATGTTGTTGGTTTCAGACTCTGCACATTCGCAAACATAGCTTCGGAGGAAATGTTGCGAGATTTGGCAAATGAGATAGAGAAGCTTTTGGGCTCAAGTAACACTTAAAAGGTGCGTGCACTCCATATTTATATCGTGTTTCATGTCTTAAGACTGGAATGTACTTCAGGTTGCCCTGTGTGCTCTTCGCGTCATCACACTCAGACTTACATAATTCATAGTACATCCAGTTGGTAATACAATCTCGGGTCGACCAATCTTCGTCACCAAGGCCACAGCCTGATCTGATCGCTCAGTGCATGAGGCTTCTTATAAGGTAAATTTCCTTACCTTACTAGATCTTTCTGGACTGGAGCACAGCCATGGTGTCAATGACATGAACGTAAAAATCCATGATCATAATGGGTGGCAGGTTGAAAAAACCTGCAAGGCTTTCTGGTGACATGATGCACATGTCATCAAGCGTCCTCACTCCCATCTTTCTCAAAGGGTGTAGGAATATCTCTGACCATCTACGCACAGGCTCTTCGTTCTCGAGCTTCGTCATAAAAGCTTCCAAGGTGGGATACGAAACTGATAGGTCAGTTTCGATCTCCACATCAATGAGTATGCTGGAAGCGGCACTGAGTGATAATGGCTCCATGAGCGAGATGTATGTATGGACATTTATTCTGAGTCTCATCTGCTTCATTCGAGTCTCACCTGCTTTGCGGTGTTGATGTTCCTGACATGGGTTGTGATGGAAGAAGAATAGTGAATCCGAGTCTGACTCCACCCGCCATGATGAGAGTTCGAGGCCTGAACGACATCACCTGGACGTTCAAGTTAACTCGCCCCCCACGATCCAAATGTGTTTGAGTCATGACTGATCACTGATATTTATTCGCTTCCGCGCTACCAAGGTTCTGGTAGCGAGCGGATATGTGCCATTCTAGCACTCTAAACACTCCAAGATCAACAGAGTTCGTGATTGGTGAGATCTCCATGGTGAGCGCAATACTCCACTCTGGAAACTGGTATCTCCTTTTGACTAGTTGAAAGCGCTCACCACTGCAGAATTTCCATCACTGGCACTGACTGACATCACCACAGAGTCAGAATCACCTAGCAACTACTAGGCTACTACTCATATTTGCAATGCCTTTCTATGATCCAGATAAAAGCTCTGATCACAGCTCGCGTAGCTCTTGTTACAATGACAGTGCGGCGCAAATTCTTGGAGGTGGAGACTCACCGTCTCACATCAGATTGCGCTTTCCAGCAGATGGCCAAGGAGCATCAGCAGACTCTGAAGGAAACTACGACTACAACAAGATATACCCAGAGTATCAGCCACCAGGCCTTGATACCCAGGAGACATTAGATTCTGCAAAGTCATGGTCACTGTCATTGAAGGCGCACAGCATTTCAGCAGGAGATGAAGTGCCTGACCAGGTGTGTCACAGTGTCTTTTACTAAATTACAACCAACTCACTTCATTTTTCCAAGCATCCCGTTGATATCACCCCACAGCCCAATTTGAAGCATGCGTTGTCAAGTGAATCCAACACTGGGTTCAAGCCTGATGAGGTGAGTCTTCCTCACTCTGTCAATACGAATAAAAATGTAATCTGCGCACACTCAGAATCGACACTTTGCTGATGTTATCACAAACTCTCCACGATGGGCCAAACCACCTCGTAAGAAGCAGCGGGTCACTTTGCAGCCTGGCAGTGAAGCTACCACTGCAAATAGAGCTGTGGTGTCAGGAAATCTCAGGTTGGGGGAAGAAATTGTTGAAGTGCTTCGGGAGCAAATTGCTGTCCTAGCACACGTCCTCAAAGTCATGTCCCAGTCTGAGTGATGAAATTTATTTTGATGAAGAGAAATCTTGGAAGGCAAACACAATGTATTTCAAACTGTCACATAGTATTGTACTTCTATCAAATACATCATATAACGATCTGATAAAGACAAATCTTTACATCCGAATCAAAATGCATTTTCAATGATTCCTCTACTACTACAATTTATACATAACAGTATCTGAGTCAGCTAGAGCTTTGGTATAAAACGACAGAGAAACAACGGGTCTACCAATTGGTACTACCATGAATGTCCAAGTGGCATAGTATGAGCTGGACGTTACGAGTAAGATGCGAGCCGTGAGGATAAATAATACTAGGGACTGGCATCTAGTTCATGTGTGCTCATCGCGGTAAGCCTCCCCCTCGACCAAGCGATGGCCGACCAGATGTGCGGGAACGTGTGTGCATTGCTGGTCTATCTCTTCTACCACAACCTTAGTAGGCCACTCCAGTGATCGCTCTCCAGTGCGCGTGGAAAGGAAGTGTGATTGTGAATGGACGGATGGCTCTCGACATAAGGTGCGATATGCTGCGGAGCGGGAAGCGGGTGAGCTGTAGAGAGGGGTTTCCTTGATGTTGGCCATCATGATCATTACGGCATCTGGATGTTCCCTGGCTACGTTCCTCAAGCGTTGAAGGAGCTCGATGGTGGACTGTGAGCTACCTATTTCACAGAAGACTGGCATGGTTTTGGAGGGGGGGTCAGTGCAAGAATTGATGATGTGGACAAAATCAGGGACAAACATCAGATCCCCCGCTCTGATGGTTAAGTTGGGATGTGATTGAACAACAATCAATCTTCTAGGAATGAGGTGTTGAAGCATTCGAGCAACGTCATCAAACCCTGGTCTGACAACGTTCATTATGGTCTCATGGACACTGCTGGGCATTTCAACAATGAGCTTGTGTTGATCGGCATAATATGCCAACCTATATGTGAATTTTGACCGTAAGTTATGAATTGCAAGTAATTGTCATCTATTTACCTCGGTTTTTCAGGTAATGCTTCACTTATGCCCGATAACCAATGGTATTCTTCTTCACTGATATTATAGAATGCCTGACATAATGATCAGGTGAGTGATAGATACCAGTGATCATGAACGACGTACTGCAGAATCTTGCTCACGATTCACTCATGAAATGACCTGAAGCACCTTATGGTGTTTACCTTGAAGTTACGATTAGTGAGCAACATATGAATTGAAGCAAACTTGTTACCTCTGGTGGGTAAGTCACAGCCAACAAGTCGTGCTGCTTCACAAAGAAAATAATTTGATCAGACCTTTCCAGTAGCAGGAGGCTTAGTGGTCTCGACCTTCCCTGCCCAGGATGGGGGGGCTCGAGTTGTGTCAAATTCCTTCGTAAGACCTTTGCCCCCGTCCTTGTTCAAGTCGCCCCGACGCCTTTTCTTGAGTACTGCAGGGCTGCAGGTGCATGAAGAACGACTGCTGATGGTGGTTGTCCCAGGCATGATTATGCTGAACTTGAAATTTGAATTGTAGCCTTTGAAGATGGGGCAAGGCACAGCACGAGGTTTGCTTACGAAATCAAAGCTCAGACTCCCATATCAGTATAGCTGCATATGCATCGTGCACTGCAAGAGCAACTGTGGTGCAATTGTATAACGGTTTTGGAGCAGAAGCCTTTACATAAAGTGACTCACTGGGTGCAGGGTCTTGTCCCACTGACTCAGATCACTTTCTTCGGTGCAATCGCGCCTCAAAATCGCCTCCCCACAAATAACTCCACAAGCTTGTTTCTTTGGAGATATGTTACTAATTAGTGACTATCTCAGACTGTTAGGGCTCTTTCAAGCAGGCTGTCGAAGCATGGGGCCTAACCCTGTTACTCAGATCCGAACATTTTCGGTTCCCTGACAAGTCACACTTGATCGATCGATAATCATATCGTACACCTACTAGTTGAAGAAGAAGTTCGGATCTAAGTAATAACTTGGACATGTGTTCAATTATTCTCTGGAGGACTTTCAAGTTGTCGAAGCAGTGAGTCTACCCCTATTACTCATCCAAAAATTTTGGTTCCCTGACTGAGTCACTGCATGAGCACAAGCGCTCAGACTTAAGCTTGAGCACTAAACAATGTGTCAAAAAATCAATGTTGAACATAATTTGAGCACATCCGTGAACTTTATCACTGAACTTGAATGTTCAATGTTCAACGGCGACTCTGCGGCTGTCATGTGACAAGATTACTGGTTACACCGTGAGTATTTGTGACTCCATCACGTCAGGTGGCACACTGCCAGTATTCATTCAGTTGTGACTGCTAATACTAAGTTGGAACTTGATGACTCTTTCAAGTTGTTCTACATGAATGTTAGAAACACCCTTCATGTACTCCTGTGTCTGGCGTTCTGTGGATATCTTTTGGCCATGATCAGTCAACACTTGCAATGCGGATCACCATGTGATCGCCAGTTCTCTGAAAGTGCAGCGCTTGGTCGGCACTGTAGGGCATGCAAACATTACAAGCATCGCCTGCATTTACAGGCCCAGCATTTCAAACGAGCTAGTGAAGACCCCAAACATAGGGCAAAGGTGTTTAAATTCAAGAGGATGAAACCCACCCTAGCCACCCCGGGCCTCCAGGTTAGTACTAACCATACCATTGCTCAGTCTATCATCACTAAATACTGATAACATGCATTCGAGGCTATGCACTCCTTATCTAGCAACAGACTGGAGAAATCGACTCGGACTGACATACCCATGAACCATACATCTGAGTCCTCAACGGCGAACCAACTCCTCACCCCTACTCCCATGCCGTCCGACATTGCAATTGATCACAATCCAACTAGTTCAGATTTTCATCCCCTGGCTTCTTCCAATGTTCCAGACTCAACTCACAGTGATTCACGCCCAATGCACACACGGCAACTCCCACTACAATACAGGGACGAACTTCCAGAACCACCACCACCTGTCATTCAGAACATGCCAACCCCACTTCTTACCTGTGTCATTCTTCATGTATTCGACTCTATCTGTACAAACTTGAATATTTTTGGGATTGCTCGTGAATATCGCCATCGCCCATCATACAACCCTGATGAATTCGTATCAACCGATGAACTCTCAAATATACATCCTCACAACATTGGTGCCAATGCCGTGCAGGATAGTGATGCGCCCTCTGCCTACCCCACCTCACATAAACCACCGTGGCCTTGGAAAAATATGTCTATCTGGAGGTTGATGTCCTGGATGATGACAGGGAGCGATCAGAAGTCGCAAGCTGAGGTGACACGTTTAGTGAAAGACGTAATGAAAGCGGAGGATTTTGATGTCCATGATCTTCAGCATTTTGATGCCCACACTGAGATGAAGCGTTTTAATGTGTCTGATAATTCTATGGACCCCTCGAGCATCCTGGAGAATGATGGCTGGAAAAAAACTGATGTGGATATCATCGTGCCCTTGAAGGAGAAGAATCGGAATGGGAATGGGCGGCCGTTCTCTGTTTCTGGACTCGTCTACCAGCCGCTTACTGCAGTCATCAAGGCCGCATTCTCGGAACAGTCATCAAAATGGTTCCACTTTACACCTTTCAAGCGCATTTGGAAATCACCAGTTACCGGACAAGAGCAATGGCTATATGACGAATTATACACCTCAGATGCATGGATCGAAGCTCACGATGAGCTGCAGAAACAAAGAAGGGACAATAGTTGTAAACTAGAGAGGGTCGTAGCAGGCCTTATGTTCTGGTCTGACTCTACTCGTCTAGCCCACTTTGGGAACGCATCGACTTGGCCGCTATACCTGTTCTTCGGCAATCTGTCGAAATATGTTCGCTCATGACCGAATGCATCGGTGTGCCATCCAGTGGCTTTCATTCCCACCATAAGTGTCAAGTTTTGAATGTTTCCTGATCGCTGGTTGATTTACTTGACTTCCAGCTACCTGAATCAATAATAAGATTCATATCGACATTTCTCCAGAGAAAGAAATATGATGACATGCTCACACATTGTAAGCACGAGCTCTTCCATGGAGTCTGGCATATCTTGCTCAACAATAAGTTCATTGATGCGTACAAGAATGGCATTGTCATCAAATGCCACAATGGGGTATATTGACACATTTTCCCTAGAATATTTACATATTCGGCTGATTATCCTGAGAAGTAAGTTCGTCTTATTCTGTTTTCTATCTATGTTTAACTGGATATGGATCTAGAGTCCTTCTGGCGACTATACAGGACAAAGGCAACTTCCCATGTCCACGTTGTTTGACACCCAAATATCTGTTTAATCATACTGGATATTTGCGTGACACAGCACAAAGGATGAAATGACTACGCACATATTTTGCTGAGAAAGTGTCCCAAGCCCGCAATGCTATATACACACGTGGTGCTCCCATAAAGGGAGGCCTGGTTTAGAGTCTCCTGAAACCATTTTCATTGGTCCCTGTTGTCATAAGCTCGATCTTCTTGTATGTACTAAGTGATGTGTCTCAACATCCCTTCAGAACAGCTTTGTGGATCGTCTCTCACCATTGGGCTTTGATTTTTTCCCTATACTTGTGGTCAATCTACTACATGAATTTGAACTTGGGATATTAAAAGCAGTGATGATGCACTTGATGCGGTTGACCCAAGGAAGCTCGCCACTATCAATGAAAGGTACCACGTTTCTTTCGCACTTAACCCTAGTCCTTATCACACCATTCACATGTCAGGTTCCGGTCAATACCTTCGTTTGGAAGTTCCATTCAAAGGTTCCCAAATAATGTTTCATGTATGAAACAGCAAGTCGCTCGACACTATGAGGATATACTTCAAGTATGTTTTGGTCTCATGCCAGAAGATTACTGATTGGTTGTAGTGCGCCATACCAGCTTTTGAAGGATTGTTTCCAGCCAAGCATGATGATGTTATCAGGATTCTACTCTTTCGTATGGCCGAATGGCATGCATTGGCAAAAATGTGCCTACATTCTGACGACACCATTATTTTACTTGATCGATCACTTCAACGGTTAGGAGCTCAGCTTCGAAAGTTTAGGAGCTTTACTTGTTCAGCTTTTCAGACTTTTGAACTTCCTGGCGAGACAGCTGCTCGACACCAAAAACAACATTCCGGGTTTGAATCTCAGCCCAGTGTAAAGGCAACCGGACCCCAACCAAAATCATTTAACCTTTTCACGTACAAGTTGCATGCCCTTGGCGACTATGTTCAATCCATCAGACGATTTGGTACAACTGACTCATACACAACTCAAATTGTGAGTGCGAGTGCATTATTCAAGAACATTGACCATTCACTCACTCTGGATGCAGGGAGAGTTGGTGCACCATCTTATCAAGAAGTTCTACCGAATGACCAACAAAAAGGATGTATCCGAGCAATTAGCAAGACATGAAAGGCGTCAGACACGCTTGAGGCGGCAGCAGAGTCTTGTAATGGAGGAACCTCCCGAGCCATTGCTGGAGCTTCATCATCACCTGTCGGATTCTTGGGCCAATTGTGTTAATCTTGCAGGTTTTCTCAGCGATCATTCCGGTGATCCTGCAGTCAAGGTAAACCTCAGTCTCTTGCGCAGATTGTCTGATGGATAATCCTTACAGGACTTCGTCCCTAAACTCAAAAACCATTTACTGTCTCGCATACTTGGTTTTGAGTATGATGGCAATGAGCACCAGTTCTCTGACTCAGAGAGAAACAATTTACGTTTCATCAACAACCTTTCTTGGGTCCGACACCCACGTCGATTGCAAGTCAACTACACTACTTATGATGTCCGACGGCACCAGGATTCCATGTGGCCAGGACATAACTGCGCTGTTATGACCTTATCTAGGGAAGAAAGTGAACACACTCACCCTTTTTGGTATGCACACGTATTGCGCGCCTTTCACATTCAGGTGCTACATACAGGGCCACAAGCTCGAAACTGTTCCCCTCAAACTTTGGAGGTTCTCTGGGTTCGGTGGCTTGGAGTAGATCCCACCTATTGATGGGGCCTTAAAGAAGCGCGACTCCCGAAGGTTGGATTTGTTCCCAGTACTGATGACAACGCCTTTGGCTTCCTTGACCCATCATTCATCATCCGCGGTTGTCACCTTATTCTGGCCTTTGTGGAGGGTCGTTCAGATGCTCTTCTCAGGTGTGGTCCTTCACTTGCAAGATTTGAACAGGAAACTGATGACTGGGCGTTCTTTTATGTAAATATGTAAGTAGTAGTGATTATCTTTCTGTAGCTGCCGGTACATTAATTTTTGTTCCCAGCTTTGCCGATCAAGACATGTTTGTGCGCTTTATCGGGTTTGGTGTTGGACATGAGGTTCAATATAACTCTTCCGCCATCAAACACCATAGCAATGAATACCTGGAAGGATCCGACTCCGAAGACGACGACAGCAATTCCAAGTCAACCAGTAGTGACATCATGATGGACTCGGATTCCGGAGATGATTTGGATGCTGAGCGCACACCCAGAGGCAATGATTTGGATGAAAATATCATTGAAGAGCCTGAAAATGTTGAAAGTGAGGGCAGCAGCAGAGGGGATGGCATCTATGGAGAGTCAGATTCCGACTTGGACTCGGATTTGGAGTCTGATGAGGACGATGATAACTTGGAGAACCTATATAGGTTTTAGTTTTAAGTCTGGTTGGCTGTAGGCATTGAAGGTTGACTGTCATTTTCTTTCTTTGAGAATATTTTTAGGCTGACTTGATTGTGGCAATCTAGGGAGGAACGTACTCATCAGGCATTTCAGCAACTGCTTCACTTGTTACGTACTCAAATAGATCTGCTATGCAGAGCCCTAAGAGGGGCGTCGTCTGCTAGTGTTCGTGATGTAACCGGAAGGGTCCGGTCTAGCGACTGAGACTGGCAATGCTAAGTCGGCAGATATCAGAGACACACTGGTCACATGACTTCTAAGACAGATGTCTTTGAAGTCATCTTGAAGTCAGGACACGCGTGTCTGGACGAAGAGAGTCGATCGAGGTAGACTTAGATGCAACGAGCACCTAAGAGTAAGATACTAGCGACTGAAGCTGAGAGGCTTCAGAGAGAAGTATGTTCCAGGGAAGATTGAGTAGATTCAAGTTAGGGAATCTAGTACAGGGTGACCAACTACTTATACTAAGTGGAGAGGGTTAAGGGCAAGGTTACCGTACAGTGGGTAAGGGTAGAGGGGAAACAGATATGGTATAGGTACGTTGGCAACAGAGCCGGATTAGTGGTGAATGGTCGAATGTGGAATGAGACCGAGAAATGTTGGAACAAACCAACAGTAAAGGTTACAATGTGCAGTACGCATGAGTCAGGAGAAAGATAAGACAGAGATAAGGAAAGCCACATTGGTGGCGCGAGTCAGAGACAAGTCATAGCCCAAAGGCACGTGCACATGTTGGTGCGAGAAGGGGGAAACGAGGGACGGGAATGGTCCCAAGGATCCGGTCAACGGATAATCGGTAAAGGAGGGCGAGCTGGAGACAGGTGCAGGCGAGGACAAAGGGAAAATGATAGGGGGGCCATGTAGCCAATGTTACTTGTAACATCGCTGGGTCCGAAGGTAACATGTATCTGATATTTTGTGCATAGCCGTGGCGATCTATACCTCATGCTGGGCGTGCCATTTGACGCCTTGTCTACTTGACTGACTGAATCGAAGACCTCAGTGGAGAGTATGACTGGAGGACTTCCTTATACGACGAGGATGACGACCCGCAATACTCGGAATTGTGATTTCTTATTTTGAGTTGAGACTGACTTGATTGCGGCAATCTAGGGAGGAAAAACTTATCAGGTGTTTCAGCAACTGCTTCGCTGGGTCCCATGTATCCGCAGCCTCATCTCATCTTAAAGCGACGGACATCAACTCAACATCATTCTACGCTCATGCAAGATGATGTGGAACCTGACCCAATATCTGAGACAAGCTCCACTGTGATCAATGAGCCACAAGTCAATCTGGAGTGGAAAGCACCTAGGAAAGTTGTGGAAGACGAGAAACACGCTGTGGGGTGCGTTAGTTGTGATGTCTGGAAGCTCTATGTAAAGTTGTGCGGCGCCTACAGGTATTAATCTCGAACTCAGGTGCAACAGTTCGTCGGCCTTGAACAATCCATGGCTAGTACCTTAGCATACTTTGTGACATGCGGTGTTATTGATGGACTTTAACAGGTTGCCCTGGAGCATGTCAAGGAGTATTCAGAGGGGCAGCCGATTCGTTGAGGATGGCGTTGACCATGAAATTTTGGTTGATATCAAGTGGGTGCTCTGAAAACTTAATGATGAATATGCTGACAATAGCATTGCCGACCTGCTCACCACAACCAAATTAAGAGGATGCTCACAGCATACATCACACAATCTACCACAGTACATATTCAGCTCAACATGATGGATATCGACAGAGACTCAGAAAATACTATGGACATCGTTTATCAAGCCGAAAATGATAATCTGAAGGTCAGTTCATTTATATATCGTCGCGCTTCTAATTTGTTCTGACTCGGATTCTCGTCATTGCAGGGAGACAACGAAAGTCTCATGGATGTCGATAGCACTCGTATCAGTCAAGAAGTATATGTTTACTACTTATTGTTTTACTGGTTCTGATTTCTCGTCCTTGCAGGGAGACAATGAAGATTTGATGGACGTCGATGACGGAGACAACAAAGATCTGATGGACGTCAATGACGGAGACAACGAAGATCTGATGGACGTTGATGATGGAGACAATGAAGATCTGATGGACGTCGATGACGGAGACAACGATCTAATGGACGTCGATGATGGAGACAACAAAGATCTAATGGACATTGATGATGTTCAGACCCTGCCATGAATACAGTACGTCTGTTTTATAAATATCTGTCACATCTCTCATTGTCGAGGCAGTATTTGCGCGAATCCTATAAGACTATGATATACAAGAACTCGCCTCCGGTCGACTTTTGTACGATATACAGGTGTGAGTCAGGAATGTGTAGCAGCGATCAAGGGTGGTTACAGTAGTAAGTGAGGAAATACAATATTAGCACATGGTCTTGTCTATCATTTGCTCCTGTAAATAGGCACAATGTGTCTCTTCGCGTTCTCACTCTCGACAATGCTGTATATACAGTTTCCCGTGAGCAAATGGATCCGTTCACAAGTCGAGCACAGTTTGTGCTGGCGTCAGTCCTTGACTGGCATTAAATGTAGTTGCATCTGCGAGTCGTGGCGGCAGTAATTGCACCAAGCGCTGAAAGTCAACTCTTTTGACAAACCGCCAGATACCCAGATTGGTGACGTATATGGCCCGGGCACGCGCATTGTGGCCACCCAGGCTCCTGTAGAAAAGCCCATGACTCCCTTTGAGTCCCTTCTATGGAATGTATGGCTAACCAAAGTCCGTACCTGTCGAAAGGACCTCGGTGGATGGAGGGAGGTTTTTAACAAAGGTGAGTGGGATGCGATGCTCCTCAAGTATACGGTTCTGTGTCAGTCCTCTGTCTCTGATAAACGAGTTAATTGCTTTCGAATTCGTCTTCTCTTCAAAAACACGCTCGATAGAACTGTCGATCATAAACAACGGGTCAAGTGGAAGCACGTTTGTAACATTTTCACTCTTGAGTCTATGGGTACGATATGAACCTCAGTGTGCAGCATTATAATACGCTGGTATTCAAAATCTGATAGGTTTATATGGCTATGTATTTTCTGCAGGAGATGATATCGTAAAATCATGCATCCCAAGAACTGTAAAAATCCTCGTATCTGATTGTCATTTGATACATTGATATATTGGCATATGAAGCACTGCATGCAAGGAGACTATGATCAATGGGCCATGATATGACGCGTGTTTGATAAACTATTACATTTTATTATATTCTATTATACTAGCATGTCATAAATGGTTGGAATTCTGACATAAGCAATGTCATATCGTGCTAAGTGGTTTTCAGTGATGTACATTCATTTAGCAGAAAGGGCTTGACTCATAAGTGTCATCGAAGGTAGACCTCGTGGAGAACGGCCATCAGTGAGGAGGTTAGCCACTCTAAGGCCTCCTAGCTAGGCACACCTTGAACAGGAGACATGTAGGTTCTAACAAGGTTTTAACTCATCAATTCTCTCAATCTACTAGATGAATAAGAAAAACTTGTAATGCTCACAAAATCAGCGATCTGATTCCCGATGACATACTTTCGTTGTCGTTCGTGTCGTCGTCCTAATGTGTGTCTTCCAGGATTCGTATCTTCATTCCTGCCTTATCTAGCCTAGCATCTGTTCTAGGTTCAATCATTGTGGTTCTATTTGGTGCGGGGCTTTAAAGCTTTAACCATCACGCTGGTTGTCCATAATCGAACACATATCCTAATCTCGCCATCGATGCACCTCGCGTCTCCATCGATAGTACCTGCAGGAATAACCGCTCTCCAGAACTTTATTCTCATCCTGCGTCCAATATATATCACCGGTGACCAGCACGTGCACCCTTATTGGTCGTTGTAACAGCTCACATCACGCTACCCTTAAGCTTCAACGTTCCTGCAAAGTATCTTCAAATTTCGCCGTTTCACACATTCTATCAGATACTTCTTTCAAGTGATCATTTGCTTGCCCTAGGATGGTGATCCATGTCATTGGGGATATGTATGCATGTCTGTATCTTGTTCAGTGCTTGACTCTGATAGTCGTGCTTAGCGAAGGCTCCAACAGAATATCGCAGTCAATGCCTCATCAGTAGTTTAATAGGTACACTTGAGGCCTTCTGACATTTTCTTATTCTCCACTCATCACTCAGCAGATCCGATATCCTTGTGATGCTCATTCGCAAGAGAGACGTACAGTTGAGCCATGAATGTACACGATTCACTCATTTAATTTTCTGTGACCCATCGCATGGAGGAAATCGCATCTGAGCACCCATGATTTATGAGCACTTCAGCCATCTGGCTTCCCGCTTCGCAGTCACTTCATCGTCTATATACTCACACAGTGAAACTCCACAAATGCGCAAATGTCAGGGCACTTTTACTGATTTTCGTTAACTTGTATCTTAAGATTGGCTATCTATATCAACGACTAGTTTGGTTACTGGACGTTCCAGATAATTTCCCCTTACCACTTTATTCAAGCGCGGGTGCTTCTTTCCAGGAGTGATACAACAAGAAATAGCTTTGTCTGAATATACTGCAAAACCCTATATGTTAAATAAATACCACGACGGATCCTCGATCAAATTTCTCCTCCCTAAAGACCGCTCAGCAAGCATTTCCCTACACAGTACTGCTAGTTGATACATGTACATGCTCCTGGAAAACAATTGAATTCATGCTGGTTTCTGCGTCCGAGTATGCTACGAGTTTGGCGTGGTATTCTCGAACGCTAAGGATGAGGCGTTGTCCTAGCACAAACATCTGCACGACCGATAAAATCAAAAGAGCACCATAGAGTATCTGAGGTCCAATAGAATTCGAATTCTATAGAACTGTTGAGCAGTGGTTACACGCAGATATCAGCAAGAGGTCAGCGCACCCATATTTCTGGAGAGATATTAACAAGCTGGAGGCAAGAGACACTAACAAAGCTAACGTGTACAGAACTTGAGCAGAAAAATGTAACTGCATTCACATTACAAGCTCACCTTGCAAAATACAGAACATGAGATTGTATGAGCACTCTGAAACAGGGCCCGATGGTTGATCCTGTCGATGGGCTGAGTTGTCGCAGCTCACAGAAGTGTTTCACAGCAGCCCAAACTGAAAGACACAGTGCGAGGACCTCCCAAACAGTGTTGAGGATCCAAACCATTGAATACAGAATCTGGTCGTTCCCTCCATGTACAAAATAGCACATATATGTGCCAGAGAGTATCGACTCCTCTGGTGTTTGTCCAATGAGCCGTGTTCTTCAAGTCAACAAGTAAAGCTTACCTCCTACAGTATCATTTAGTCCTATTGCCGCGATCACTCCGCAGGTGATGTTTACAGCCAGGAAGATAATAACAAGGAAGATAAGCATCATTCTAGATCCCTGATACATGGCATGCAACCAAGCAATCATGATCACTTGCATCGTGGGTCAGTCAGGTCCATATCACAGAGTATTGCACTTGGGTAAATTACCACCCAACATGGCAGTCAAGGCCACATTTGTCCCATCTGTTGTGTTATATATAATTGTGCCTAAAACTCCAAATTAGTGAACACCCTCGCACTAGTATCAAAGACTCCAACTTACACCTATCGAGTCATTATGTTGAGCAGAGTTCAATGGTTGGAATCCCACTCACCCCTACATATGAGCGTATTAATTGGATGGGAATGAGATGGTTGCAGAATACTTGCTGCATCTGTAAGCAATACCGATGTCATAGTTTCTGTGTCTCGCCGGTCAAACAAATGAAATACAGCGCATATGAGACATACGCAGAAGATTGACACTAATTGTCAGAGATGAGGATTAACACAGTGCAAAGTTGTTGATATCGACACATACACAGAATATGGTATTCCAATGTAGCGTATCTAGAACATTTTGGAGTCAGCATAAGTTGCCCACCACACTACAGCACAACACAAGGTACGAACAATCAGATACAGCACAGTCATGAGAGACCAACATTGTCTCTGTCGCAAATTCATTGTATTCTCTTGCTTTCTTCTGATACGGGACACTTGTGACTCACCCAGATGAGTTCAATCTAAGACACCATTGTTAGTGAGATAGCTGCTGAGGCTATAACATCGATGTACCTCTTGTCCGAGTGTTAAGACTGGAAATATCATGAGAATATGAGCGATTTTCGAACACTAGCCTGCTTACCCCAATTATATACCACCACGATGCCCGCAGCAACTGCAAAACCACAAGTCAATGTTTGATCTAGACATCTTAATCCGACAAACCCATCCAATAATTTAAAAATATATCCAAACCAATATACAGCCACCAACTGGGATCATTTGAGATGTAGGTCATGTTCGAGGGATGGGTGTGAGCGAGTGGGGAATTACGCATGGGACTACTTGGACACCAGGAAAGTTCTAGTTGTTCGTGATGTCGGAAACTTATTTGAAACCCGATTTTTTGCTGCAAGATTGCAAAAATAAAGAAGTTCCTTATGAAATCACGTAGCATCAATCTAATACAGGTCAAAGTGTGATGTATGTGAAACAAGTATTTACGCACTCTTCGGCATCACTGGCTGAGCCTGAGGCGCAACAGCCCTACGAGTACTCTTATGAAACAAGTGTCATTCTGCGGAACACACTAGAAGGCTGATTTCTTATTGTACAGGCTCATATTGATGGCATTGTGTTTCAGTAAACATCTATCCTGTAAGAGTGAGATCCCTCGTTCCTGTTTAGGTCCATCCTGTGTTGGCACAGATCAGTTCCATCGAGCGTTAAATACATGAAAGTTATGATATAGTTACCTGTAGCAACACCAAATTATGGCAACAAATTAGGGCTTTCGACAGAGAAATGAAAACGAGGGGGTCGAAGTTCGAAGGTGCTTTGATGGATGTGGGATGTGTTGTTGTTATAAGTAGCAGTGCTTTGCAAACAAACGGTTTGTAACAGCGAATCACGAATCACAGCTCAATCAACCCACCAAATAGACAGTCAGGGGCGAGGAAAGTGTAGTGATGGGATAGGTAACTGCGTGACCTAGCAGGGCCATTTCGCAGTGGTTGCAGGCACACGGAGACTCGTTTGCTGAAGTACGTTGGTCACTGGCTGTGTTCAGTAAAGCACTGCTGGTTATGCCCATGGTCCAGAAGAAGAACTGACGATTTTGAGGCAGGAGGCTGAAGACACACACGACACTAGGTAGGATGGATCAATAATACAAGAGTTTGCAATCGTGCATCAAGCATAATACGAAAGATGCGGCACCTCTGTGTGTTCGCAGCCAACGTTGAAGCTTGAAGCTTTGGGTTGGTGCAACCTTCAGTGTTTGCCAAAAAATTTGTGCTAAGCATTAGCTGCTGTTCTGGTCCCGGAACTCCCACTTGTACCATTCTCTCTTGTTACCTCACTCACATTGGACATGGCAGACGATAATTGACCTGTGCGTGAAGTTTAACGGACAGCCACTACTCATCAGGAAAAACCTCCCCCTTGAGGCTAAATTTTAAAATCACATGATGTTCATAAAACAATGTAATTTAGATAATTCTGTCTTCCAGTATCTATATCATCAACCATGCCTTATCTAGCCTGGAATCTATTCTAGGCCATCCTTCTTTCATCCACCGTGCTTCTATTCAGTGTGGGGCCTAAGCTTTATCGATTATCGATCATGCAGGTTGTCCATAATCGAACACGAATCCCAATCTTGCCATCGATGCACCTCACTTGCGACTCTATGGCCATCAATAATCCCTGGAATAACCGCTCTACAGAACTTTACTTTCCTCATCCTGCGGGCAATATATAAATACATCACTGGTCACTGGCACCCATAAATTGTTTTCCTTATTGGTCATTACAACACCTCATGTGTGAGACATCATGGTATATACCCTTCAATCTTCATTCAAAACTTCATTCAAGTGATCATATGCTTGCCCTAGGACTGTGATCCATGTCAACACATGTGTGTATTCATGTCTGTATCTCATTTGGTGCTTTACTCTGATAGTTGTGCTTAGCGAGGGCTCCAACAAAATATGGCAGTTGATGCCTCATCAGTAGTTTGATACTAGGTACACTTGAGGTTTTCTGACCTGCACCTCTGATTTTCTTATGCTCCACTTGTCGCCCAGTGGACCCCATATCCTTGTAATGCTCATTCACAAGAAAAATGTATAATCAAACCATGAGTCCACGCAATTCATTGCTTCTATTCTCCTTGGCCCATCGGATGCATGAAATCACATCTGGGCACTAATGAGTTATCAGCCATCTGGCTTCACGCTTTGCAGTCACCTCATCGTCTATATATCCAGACAGTGAAACTCTACAAATGCGCAAATATCAGGGCACTTTTACTGATTCTCATTCTTATATTTTAACATTGGCCATCAAGCACCAGATTGATTGCAGATAATTTCACCTTGCTCTCTGGTTCAAGCGCAGGTACTTCATTCCAGTAGTGATACACCAAGAAATAGGGTTTTCCTGGACCTTTTAAATATACTTCGAAACACCATATGATAAATAAATACCACAATGGATCCTCCACCAAATTGCTCCTCCCTGCAGATCACTCGGCAAACATTTCTCTACACAGTACTGCTAGTGGATACATGTATGTGCTCCTGGAAAACAATCAAATTCATGCTAGTGTCTGTGTCAGAGTATGCCATGAGTTTGGCATTGTATTCTCGAACGCTAAGGATGAGGCGTGGTCCTAGCACAAACATCTGCATGATCAATAAATTTCGAAGAGCACCATTGAGTATCTGAGCTCCAATAGAATTTGAATTCTATCGAACTGATCAGCAGTGGTTGCACGCAGATTTTAGCAACAGGTTAGTGCACCGAGATTTCTGGAGCAAGAACAACAAGCTGGAGGCAAGAGACACCAACAAAGCTAACATGTGCGAAAATTGAGCAGAAAAAGACAACCACATTCACATTACAAGCTCACCTTGCAAAATAGAGAACATGAGATTGTATGAGCATTCTGAAACAGTCCCCGATGGTCGATCCTGTTGATGGACCAAGTCATCGCAGTTCACAGAAGTGTTTCATAGCAACCCAGACTGAAAGACACAATGTGAGGACCTCCCAAACAGTGTTGAGGATCCAAACAATTGAAGGGAGAAGCTGGTCATCCTCATCATTTCCATCATCGCACATATACGTGCCAGAGAGTATGAACTCCTCTGATGTTTGCACATTGACTCTAAACCAGCTTACTCCTTGCTTTTTGTACTTTATTTCCTTACTACTGAAAGCAAATCAAGACGAACAAGTGCAAATTGAGTGACAATCAAATTAAGAATAATAAGTAGTACAGTGTAAATATAATTAAGAGTCTATGATGCAATTTTGAAGGAGTGATGGTCAGCATATTTGTTGATGTAGAATCTGCAAAAGGAATCATATGTCTGATAATGCTGGAGGTTGGGGGAAATGAAGCAACTGCCGTAGACGGGAATAAGGTGAGCAGTGGGGTATATCGAGTCAACATGGATGATGGCAATATGGGGAGCATTGTTGGCATGGTGAGCGCCACTGAGTGGGCTGCACCATCCACATACCAGTGTCGTCATCAGGCAACTCTCTGAGAGTATTGAACCACTGCACAACTGCGCATGGATATGTTTGAGCCCTGTAAGTGAAAGAGAAAAATGTCAGTACTTGAGCAACATCCATCCCCCTCATTCCCTCAAGGCACAGGTTTGTGGCATGCTGATGCATTAAACAGGGTAACTGTAGTGCACCTGTGATGCATCATTGCTGCAATTATACTACCCTTTCTCCTCACTAATGCATCAGCCCTCCCACCAATGCATCATGATGCATAGTAGTGCTCCGCTTGCCCATTTTGCTAATGCATCTTGCCCGCCTGTTCTCACCCCCCCGTTGGCCCTCCCACATTCGCATACACCTACTACTCATTCGAATGAGACAGCCAATGCTAGCACAAATTTATATTGAATCTTGCTACATATACATGTACTATGGGTACTAATCAATCAATGTCCATGTCTTGCTGAGTGATGAGTGAGTGGTTGAATATGTCTGCCAGTGCCAAGGTGTCAGTCCAACTAGTCCTGAAGGACTCAGCGAGCCTTCAACATAATGAGGCTTGACGTTTGGCATAAGCTATCAGTCCCTCGCGCTCATCATCATCCACGTCGTGTAAGGCATCTTCTAGCCCTCGCTTGTCCCAGCATTGCGCATCCCATTTGAAAAATTGTAGGATTCTCTGCATCTCTTCCTTCAGCAGCTCCACCTCTTTAGCCCAGCGCATCGCACGTGCCCTGGCTTTGCACCATTCGATTCACATATCTAATTAACCGCAAACCTTAGGCTTGAAGCTTCCAAAACAGAAAAAAAGTACTCGCCTTCCAAAGTATTGTCCTTGTCCATCTCATCAGGTGCAGCTCCTCACATATTCCAGATCCAAGATAGTTTTCTTGTCCCCTCTGATTCCCCCCATAATAGATCTGTCATCGAGCAGATATCTGCTCGGTTTAGTGGCTGCAGTGAGGAGTGCCACCCAGTCTGATTCAGCAGTGGTGCAAGAACCACGAGAGCCTTATGCACACGCTCATACGTGCTGGCAGCAGCCTCAAGCCTTGCTTCAACAGCTTTGAGTGTATTCCATGCCCTCATATTCATACCTTGTCCATGAAGGTTGCGATCTTTATACTTGAGGATTGCAGTCTGAGCACGCAAGTTTGAACATAGGGAACAGAGTGCATCGTGAGCTTGTGCATACTGGAGCTTCCATTCGATGGTTTGGAGGTGGGTGTCACAAGGTGCTGTCTTACCAATTTGGGATGGTAGCCAGAGTTTGACGGTTTCTGGTGTAGCTACTGCAGTAGCTATGCCACCAGATACTGAACTCTCGCTGACATGTAGTGCAGCGAGCGACGGCATGTATAGTTCCTGTAATTTAGTCCAGGTGTCAATCCTGCGTTGTAGAGTGTTATTCCGCTGAAGCATCTTCCCTTCTTGATTGTCTGTTGTGTGAACTCTGAGGCCAGCTCTGTCAGCTTTCATTCACCATCTAGAAAAAAGTAAGACCAAGATCTCATATGCAGCACTCAGGGGACTTACTGTTGTTCCTCGAGTTCTAAGCCGGTACTGATCAATACACTAGGAGTACAGTCCTCATGTAGCACAAGGCAAGTCCCTGTTTGAATATCATTCTGGTCATCCCTAGCCAGTTCCAGTTGCACAGAAGCCATAGTGACAGCTACGATGCATGGAAAGATCAGCACACAGTGACTGATGATGATCCATACATACTTTCTGCCCTTTGTTTGAAAGGATTTGGCTTTGCAGGGTTACGCTCCCAAGCCTCCACCTGTTCTCTCCACTGGGCGAGAGCGGCACTATATTCACCTCTCAAACCTTCTTCAAGGTTGTCAAGGGCTTTGTGATGATCCTGTCACTCTGGTAATGCATCCTTCATCTTGTGAAGCATAGTATGACCTGATAATAAAGGAGGTCAGCCCAAATACACTCTTCAAGACCGAAACTGCCTCGGCATAGTAAGGGGTTGATGTATTATCGAGGCGACTGGTGGATGGAGAGAAGGTGCATGGTGCATCTGCACAATCGAGTGTCAGAGTAGTCGAGGTTAAGGTATCCAGTTGCAATAAAGGATGATTTCAATGAAAATGTATGAACCAAGTTTAACTACCTTTTTCCAATTTGAGTCTCCAAAGTAGTTGTCAAGGGTGTCTTGCCATGCACCAGGACCCATCTCTTTAGTACTTGAAGTGATGGGGTTGATATTGGCCCAGCCACGCTTGGATGCTTCTCCATCAGTCCAACCAACCCCACTCTTGAAATTGAATGAGAATGAGGTTTGACACTCCTCGATGTGAGCAGGAAGGTGGAACTTTGGGATGAAAAAAGAGATAGTTTTGAAAGCAGGCAGGAGGTGCATTGAGACTGGAAATGTGCTCATACAGTGCCATAATTTTTGTGCCACTGGCACGCGATATTGTAAGATACGTTCAGAGTGTCGATTACAGTGTGGCACAGTGTTGAGAAGAATAAATAATCCATGTTGACATATCTACAGACCGTTAGATCACCAATGTCTGAATGCAAAACACAATTTACCTTTCACCCTTTTGGAGATCTCCAACAGCATTGGGCCGTTTCATGTTGTGGCAGGCACAGTCGACAGTACCTAAACCTGTGGCAGCAAGTCCACGGTTAGATTTTGTGTCCACCATGTTCACAGCATTGTGACTTGAGCATGTTGATTTCTGTAGAACACCATTAATATACGAAAAGAATATTTAAATAAAACAACCTCTTGGGTATTGTCCAAATTGCTGTCCAAGAAGCCCTTAAAAGCTTCATCCTCCATGAAATAGGCCCACCCAGAACTCAGGCTTGGGTCCATGCTGTCATTTGAGACAGCCTTGCATTTCAAGCAGAAGTTTGCATTGATAGCAAGGAACAATCCATAGAGCCAACTAATAGTATCTATATCAGTGATAATACTGCTCAAGCTATCTAAAACTCACCATCGAGGTGCATCTTTCCAATTAACTGGAAGGTTCTTCCCTGGATGTGGACAAGCTGGGCACAATACAGCACATTCACCTTGAGCTGTCGCTTCTACACCCTTCAGATCATGACCTTGTCCTGAGCATTTGAGCATCTTCAGGTGACACCATTTACAAATCATCCACATAAATGACTCGTATCGATCCTGTAAAGAAGCTTTACTGACCATAAGGATACTTGAAATTTTGAACCTACCTTAATGAGAAGTAGACCAGTGTTGTCAGACATC
The DNA here is from genome assembly GCA_016647645.1 of Suillus variegatus. NCBI lineage: Eukaryota > Fungi > Basidiomycota > Agaricomycetes > Boletales > Suillaceae > Suillus > Suillus variegatus. Next base: position 6,483 of record JABBWF010000297.1, on the reverse strand, counting down.
CGGCGAAGTCCATGATAAAATTCATAGGCAGATATTTTTGACTCAAATGAGAGCAGGTGATACTGCTCCAGAATGTGGAATGTCACAGCAGTTTTTGGATCTGAGGTTGTCGAAGGAAATAATGACATTTGAAGTAGCTGTTGCATATGACTTTCGGCTATTGCACAACCGCAGAAGTCGAGTGACACTTTGTGTATACCAAAGATGTTGATAATGACAAAATCATCATTAAAAGCATGGCAAGGATTGACACATTGCTGGCCAGTGATGTGACCAAGCTGAATGTGGAGGTCCAGGGCTTTCAGAGAAATTCGCTCGAAGTATTGACCATTCCACTTCTGTATTTGAGATTAAGTCTATTATCACAATTAAATGCAAAGACATACCTGCAATCGGTGAAGCGGGTGGTGCACATGGACTGACAAAATACAAGTTGAGCAATGAAGCTCTGACCCAAAGCAGTCCTGACACTTGTACTCTGGATTGGGACCATCACACTCTAAGCACAACTGCATGCTGACTCTTCCTTCAAGACAGATTATTTCTCGAAGGAATAATGCTCTGTGATTCAGCCACGTCAACAAAGGATGGTCCTGATTAAACATTGTGAGGGGGAAGTCAAATGATGTGAAACATTGTAGTGCACGTATGCCTGCCGTTCGTTTTCTCCTTTGTTGGCCTAAAACATCTAATGATACTTCGAGTGGGAGATCGTCAAGTGGCTCTAGAATTTAAAAAAAGGTGTCTGAGTTGCATAGAGTTCATTCTGCATGAGTTTGATCAATATAATGGTCCAGGATGGTTTCTTTAGCATTCTTAGGAGGTAGAAGACACTTCTGCGTATAACTGACAGAGCCATCATTGTTGACTTGGTATTGGGTATGCTGGCGATAATGGACTACTGGCGCTGTGTGATAGAAATTGAGCTTTGGTTTCCTCTTCCATTTTGTCGAGTTCTTCGAGGTAGAGGACATTGCCTTAGTACATATGATAGTCTGAACTGGATATGGTGGCCCTGCCTCAGATGGACCAGGACCCATAGACATTCTTAGATGGTGCCAAGCAAACAGAAATCATATGCGGCTCTCCGAGCCTGACATGTCATGTAACTTGCTGAAGGGCATCAATGAAGCCAAACACTCATCTCTATCTAGGGATGCTCCAGAAATTTGATTGCTCTTTTCCTCAGCCAAAGTGGAATACCTGAGATACTGGCTACATGCCATGGGCCTCACAAAAACCTTATATCTCTTCCTTACCCTGATTGTCTTCTAACTGAATGGCTGCACACCATGAGCCTCACAAAAAACCTTATATCTCTTCCTTACTCCGATGGTTGTCTAATTGAATCTGGCTGCACGCCATGAGCCTCACAAAAAACCTTATATCTCTTCCTTACTCCGATTGTCTTCTAACTGAATACATTCTCCCAAATTCGGTCCCAACTATAGACCGAGCAATGTTAGCAAATGCTACTAATGATACAACATCAGACTTACAGTGTGTCATCTACTGGCTGCGAGCCTACACCGGATGGCATGATGAACTTTCTGTTCCCCAAGAAAAAGCGACCAAACAGCAAAGTAGGTAGGAGCATAATGGCCTGGGGCTTGGAGTTCAGTTTTTATATCATCCCTAAGGTGGGTGTTTAAGTATAAAAATGGAGGTGAGATAAAAATCTCACCAGAGATATGACGGAAAAACTCCAATGTAGCGGCCATAGGTAATGCAGTAGAAAGGTGGTTCTAGATCATGCTTGGCAGGCATGTTGTAGAATATTCCTTGATATGAAAAAATAAAGCATTCATCCGCCATAGCATAGATGGCCTCATCAAACTCGACACTACCCTTGTACACAGTCACAGACTCCTCTGGCTCTGCCATGTAGGGTGTTGTAGTGATGTCGACACAAAGGGGATCACACATGGAGAGACAGACTGGCAGCGAGGAAAATTTTGGGTTAGCTCAATACCTAGCACTTCCATTGATATGGCAAATCACTCACCTTGGAACACAAGTGTTAACGTTGATGAGTCAAATTGGCAGCGGCCAACGTGAGGTTCCAGTAGAAGTGTCTTAGACCAATGAGGGCTAGCATTTGATAGAGTTTCGGTGCAAGTAGAATGGATTAGAAGTGTCTTAGACCAACAGAGGCTAGCATTTGATAGAGTTTCGGTGCTTACAATCACCGGTGTCAGGATTGAAGATTACATGATTGATGCATCACTAACATAACTGTGAGACAGTGATATCACAAGTAGTCTGGTATAATAGCTCACCGCGTGTATGACCTTCCAGCGCATCGTGAGGGTCGACCATGACATGCATCAGCAAGTCCTCCAGTGCTAAGATGAGGCTAGATGCGTGATGGGATATCAAATCTACTTGCTGCAACTCCTCTCCTGTCCCCATAGCCTGCAAAAAAATCCCATGAAGTAGCTGGAGATGTTGTTGAATGCCTTCCATACCACCTAGTAATACATTGATTCAATGCATGCATGTTCCTGCGTCACCTGACTGACAAAGATCGTTCACCAGCCCATCTAAAAGTCTTCGCAAGGATCCACCAATAATGTCTGCAAGTGCAGCTTTGGCACTTGTGAGGTCTTCCTGCCTAATAATAGTTTAATGTAAAGTTTGAGTAGCTATCAGTAACATTTGTTACGACACAGGGTCGTGTTCGTACTTGGATGGATCTAACAGCAAAGGCTCAACAGAGCATTCGTGTTGCTGAGGATCTGTCGGCTTCCACAAACAAGCAGAAGTTGCGTACGCCTTGTGGGGCGATGATAGCGGTTACAGACGGAAGGTTCGGTGTCGAGGACAAGCTTCCGAAGGTGCGGGCCGGATGTCAAGCAAGGTAGCTTTATGCAAGACAAGAGGTTTCAAGGGAAAACCAAGTAGGATTAAAGTAAGGAACATCTACTTTAATCGTCGACCTTTATATAAGGCTACTCTATCGTATCTAAGCTCAGCCTAAAGCTGGGTTCTAATCTGCTTATCTATCGAGTCAGAGATACCGTCCATGAGGCATGGTTCTATCTATGATAAGGAGCACGAGGCATCCTTCTATCAGTACATGAGGCAACACGAGGCTTGCCTTCTATCTTGATAACATGAATAGGTCTTCTAGACCTATGTCGTCATATGCGGTCCAGACCGCTTATCTAATCCGGCATCTTCCAGACTTCTCTTCTAGAATCGTTCCTGTGTTCTATCCTGTGTTCTTCTACCAAGGGCAGGTGAGGCCCGGGTATCGTCTATAGCCGTGCAGGTGGCAGAGGGCATGGTGGCAAGGGGACTCATGTAACGTTGTTGTAACAACATTCAGCTCACCACGGGTGCCTTTGTGATAATCTCATGCGGACGCTGTACCTGCTACGGCTTTGGGAATCGATGTTGTTGTTGGTCAGACAGTTGTGTTTGCAAGATTTTTGCCGGTTCTTCTTGCTAATGATTGCACTATTTCTGCGTCTCCTGATACATGTCAGTAGTTAAAACAGAAAAGCAAGTGCTTACTTTGCATAGTATTTCTTGCGGTAAGAATGAGCAGCCTCAATTTTATCTTGTGATGTGTGATACAGCCGAGGTCAGCCCATGATGTAGTAGTAACCAAGTTTAGAATGAGTTGTTGAAAGTAGCTGCATCGACTTTGGGAGATTTACTACTAATTGCTTGATATCTGATGATCACCAATCATGTCTCACTCAAAATCAATGGTATAGCAGTAGCTAATTATTCAGAGCATGTATGTCGGGGTTCTACCTCATATAACAATCAAATTATGAGCTAGACTCAAGTAAATTGCGAGTTGAGTCTTATGGTGCTGGTTCTAACGTTCAACTATTCTACACACAAAACTCACACATACAGACGAAACACACACTCTCTTGTATTGTAGAAATATTAGTACTATACAATCAAATCTAGACATGATGCGACAACTACAATGTTGCAGGTGCTAATCAAGTAGAGTACAAGGGCAAATAAGAAGACCCAGCTGGTGGATGAGTTGTGACAAAAAGGATTAAAACTTACCAGCATTAGGAACCAATCCTCAAATCTTTTTGAGGCCTGGCCAGTGAATGAGTCGCAAAAAAAAGGATTGAAACTTACCAGTGTTAGGAACCAATCCTCAAATCTTTTTGAGGCCTGGCCGGTGGACTGAAAGTTGCCAGCGTTAGGAACCAATCCTCAAATCATTTTGAGGCCTGGCCAGTGGATGAGTCGCAATACAAAGGATTGAAACGAAACTCACCAGCGTTAGGAACCAATCCTCAAATCTTTTTGAGGCCCGGCCAGTGGACTGAAAGTTGCCAGCATTAGGAACCAATCCTTGAATCTTTTTGAGGCCTGGCCAGTGGATGAGTTGCAACAAAAAGGATTGAAATGAAACTTACCAGCGTTAGTAACCAATCCTCGAATCTTTGAGGCCTGGCCAGTGATTGAGTTGCAACAAAAAGGATTGAAACAAAACTTACCAGCGTTAGTAACCAATCCTCAAATCTTTTTGAGGCCCAGCCGGTGGATGAGAGCAAGAATAATAGACAGAAATTTGCCAGCATTGGCAGCCTTGAAACATTTTATGAGTGTAGAATAGTTGAACAGATCCAGCACTATGAGAGAGTCTGTGACACCTGCAAACTGATCACACTGCCACATGCTAGCTTGATGTTCTAAAGTAGGCTACGCACATAAGCACATCAAAAATCAACTACTGCTTTCTTGTTGTCATTCAGGTCAGTCTCTAGTTCTGATATGACTGTCACAGATTGATGTTCTTGTTGTGACACTCACTTCTTCATGGCACAATATTTACTGATTGTCATTTGTTCAAATGTTCTTCTAGTCCCGAGTTTCCTGGAACACTCACAAAGTTTCAATGTTCATTTCTCGATGTCTAGGTGAGTCTTTGGTTGATTGATCCCATGTTGTATACTTATTACTGTCACGAGGCTCTGTCCGAACACTTATTGTTGGTGCAAGTCACATCCCATCATCGTCATAGGTTAGTCTACATGATTGCATGGACAATAACAATGGGCTAACGGTGCACTCAGCAACGATGGCCAGTCTACCAACTTCATCTCAAGATCCGCTGGAGGCAATATGAAGCTGATGTCAATCTTGGTTCAGGCACAGCTGACACCTCCCAGTATGTAGTACGCAACACTCAGATTGTGTCGTCATCCCTCATTACCTGATCACTAGTCATTTCAAAACACAAATCAGTGCCAGTACCATTGTTTCTGTTGTTTCCGTCCATACCACCCTCTCCTGATTTGACAATGTGGTAAGTCGACACTAAAATAGCTCTATTTTTTTTATTTGCTCGGTATTGACTCGCAAATAATATAAGGATGGACGTCTACTTCATACAGGAATTATTTCCCCATCATCCTTCATATTCACGCACAACAATGCCAGCAGCTCCGTGGACTACCAAAGCACAGTATACATGGCTCCAAGAACAACTGCCAGAGTACATACAGCAAAGCACTGGGGACAAGGACTACTCCTGCTTCTGGCCCGCCATACACAAATATTGGTTCAAACATGGCCAGAGTGCAATATTCTGTTCCCCAACATCCCTGGTGATGTGTCGCTCACTGTTGAGCAGATGAAACAAGAAGTTAAAGCTGAAGAGCAATGTAAAGTTGTAAGTCGTCGACTATGTGTTTTTTTGTATCATAAACTAAAGTAGAATACTTGTAGCAACTGGCAACCTGGTTCCGTTCGCGGGCGGGTTTGTCCAAAAAGAACCGCGGCTTGAAGAAGGAACAGACTGTCTTTGATGCTGCCCTGCGACCGAAGACACGTGCAAAGTCTGTCGAAGAGATCTATATGGGCATGGTCTACGACAAGCAAATCAAACCCCTGGTCAAGGCCGAACAAGAAGCGGGCAATGTGACTACTTCTGGTCACCACATGGTGTTGGGTCGAAGGTTCTCCAAGGAGCTCGTAGAAGATGAGTTGGATGAGGTTAAGAAGGAGTTAGAAAGAGGTACGACAAGCAGATAAAAGGTAGCAAGGGAAAGGTGACATACTGGATGATGAAGATGATGATAATAATGAAAGTGATCCTGATGCCATCGCAAAGTAAGTGTATTCAGTCGATGTACCACTGGTTTTAATCATACTCACATGTCCTAACAGAGGTATTGATGAATTGCCAATCATATGGCCAGTGTTTTGCATGCCTCGTCAAAAAAACAAACTAATTCATTGTGTCCTTCATGTGTGCCGGACCTGACCCACGGCATAATCAGGGACATAGTTACTTTATCATAAGTGAAACCAAATCAGCGAGTATAACATAACGTGCTTACCTCCAACTAAGGTGGGACCATTCTACTCTCAGGTAAGAGTCTTACCATGCCGTCCTCTCACTATGGTTAGCAAACTGATCGATGTTCTGATATAGGTGCCGCAAATATCACTGAAGTTGGTCACTGGATTTGCACAGTGTTATGATGCCTCAAG
>JABBWF010000296.1:0-41968 GCA_016647645.1 Suillus variegatus | reverse complement strand
AAGGCGAAAATTGAATGAAGAGCGCTTGATTGAGCTCGCAAGGGAGGAGGGTCGCAGGCTCGGGTATGAAGAAGGCATTCGACGAGGTCGTATATGGGTTACCGAGAAGGGCGCGTCGTTGCTATTGATGACGGTCGGTCTCCAATGCGAGAAGCCGCTGCCGCTACCCTCTCCGACTACGGGAAGAAGCAGAGGTAGCTCCTGTAGTTCTACCTCCTCAGTCTGCACAGTCACACCCATGCCAGAGAGCCGAACCGCACCAGAAGTCCTCCGTGTTTCAACACCTGTATCATCTTCACTTGATGGCCGCTCTCGTTCTCGTTCTCATCGTGATTCCGAATCTGATTCCGTCAGTCGAATGAGCATGCGCGCTCCTGACCCCATAGTAATGCCTGTCATGGTTGAACACCCGCGGCTTAGGACAGACCCTCCGTTACCAGTCAATCTTCTCGTTCGCATTCACAGCCCCAACCTTGGCCCATGTCAGATCGTTCTTCAGCTCGGTCACCCTCAATCAAACCAATATCAGTGATAAACTCTGCAACCTAGTGTTCAGCACTCAGAGTTCCAAGTCCCACCGGACGGCTACATACCAACGCTGGACAAGGACCAGCGCATTCTTCTCCCTCCCCCGCATGAACTTATCCGCAATATGTCTCACCGACACCGTCACAACCTGTCGCTGGCCCGTCCTCAGATTCTGTCAGAACGTTCGACTATCCCCGCCCGTGCCTCTCCGGAGTCGCAAGCGTCAACGAAGATGTCTATATCTCAATCCTCCACCATACCAGCGCTTGAGATCATCGGCCTGCCTAGTATGACGAGCCGCGACAAACGTCGAGAGCGCAACGGTCTGAGTAGCATTCATGAAGATGCACGCATCGTAGCCGATTATGAAACCGTGACTGGATCTGATGCAGGACGCCATCGCCATCACAGCGAAAGACACAACGAAAGAGACAGACAGTGAAGCTACCAAGCACTCACGGAGAGACCCATCAAAGCAGAGGCTTGCTGACGAGCTGAGATGGTCTAACCCGGCCGAGCCTGAGGAATGGCATCGATATGGTGCAGACAAGGTTTGCTTCTATACTACATGAAACGCAGTTTGATTTGACGAGGGACACAGACTCGCATGCAAAGTCCCCCCGTCCTCGCCCAACCCGCTTTCTCCTTTAAATTTAGATGACGCTAACACACCTCTGCCTCGGCATAAGCGACATTCAAGGACCGCATCCACTCCTAGTCAGCGAGGATCGAATAGATATGACCACCGAAGAGTCGTATCGTCAGACAGCTCTGTCCCTGAAATAACCATCGAGCCCCCGGTAAGTGTCATTACTCTACCCTAGATAAACGCTAAAGCTAAGCCTTGACAGTCCCGCCCTCCCTCTGATGCTCCGTCAAGACGACGCGTCCATATCTGGACTACTCAGTCCCGATCACTGCCAATCACCCGCACCCTGTACCTGTGCTTGTTTCAGCAACGCGCTCCCACTTGTTCCTACAGTCCCTAACACTCCCGTCTCAGCGCCTGTCTCGTTGGTAGGGTCCATGTATGACATAGGACAGCTGCCAACCGGTGCACCGCCTCCAGGGGGTCCTGTCATCCCGTATATGAACGAGAGAGAAGCACCCTCGCAAGTTGGCAACGTAGTTCGCTTTACGCAGCCGCCCAGCCTGAGGGCAGGCGGTCACAGACCCCTCAATCTTACGTGGCCTCCCCAGTCCCCACTGGTGTTTCCTACCCCGCACCGCCTATTTCCAGGCAACCGACGCCAAACGGCTCCGTACAACGTGGAGGCAGTTCCTCGACGCATGAACGCCGGCCGAGTCTAAGCCAGATGGCGGGAATGACGCCTGGCGCACATCCGCGGTCTCTACAACCAAGCGGCGGCGAGACTTCGCGTTCGTCCCACAGACAACGGTCAAATGCGTCAAGTAGCTCGCACCAGTCGTTCACGCATTATGACCCAGGCGTGTACAATGACCCTGCGTATTTTGCGAGTAGCGAGTCATTGGTTTCTCGGACGGACGCGAATACGGCTGCGAATGGGGGTGGGCCGAGGAGGACCTCGTAGATGCCCATGACGTTCCCTCCATTTTGACATGGGAATACTCGAACGACTTGGATGGTTTTGTGTCGCTCGAACTGTCTTTCTTGTTAAATCTTGAGCATGATATCTATTGTATCGCGAATCACTAACACCGAGTAATCAACTAACTAGTAGGTCTGCATATCCACCGCTGTTGTCTTCACCATTGCATTTCAATATGAATCAATTATATCATCATCAGGACGTCCGAGGATCGTGTCCCTGAATTAACAAACTGCTTGTCATCATTTACCTCTACTTTTCCAAAGAAACGTACCTTTGAATCTATCCGATATCGAGCTCGACCGACTCAAGCCAGGACTCCTGCCACTGCGCCAGGACCCTTGGCGCCCCCGAGGACCTGCGCCAGACCACCACATCCTATACCGTATTTCGACAGTCCATCACTTACTTTTATGCCCTTCTTTGCTTCCAGTTTACGGAATGGTTCGTATACCTCTAAACGTAGGCGCTCGGCTAGCTGGCGCCAAGTAGACTCAATAGTGGATTCAGTTTTAGCATCTGTCCGCGAGCAGCTCTCGACATTCATAACGCGGCTCGGGGCCAGGCCTGCCTGGCCGATTCACGCCAGCCACGATAAAGAAACATTTACAGATTGGTACGCATCATACGTAGATGACAGCCACTGGACCAGTCCCTGAGGCCTGAGTTCTAGCGGACAACAAAAGTTCGTGCTTCTCTTGCCACACGGGGATATGTAATACTCAGCCATAGGGGCGTGCGATTTAAACCATTTTCCACTTTCTTCCATCGATAACCGTCTGCCATCTCCCATCGATAACCACATCAGCGAAAATGGACTCGGACGCCTCATCAGTTTCCTCGAACTCAGAGCCAGAGCATGAGCTCTCCGTCTTCGAGCGCATCGGGGAACATCTCGATTCTTTTTCCAACTCTGTAGCATATAAAGTGCAGAGAGAGACCAAGCTCACACGTGCACTCGACAATCTTGCCTGCAGTCCGTTCGTGTCCTTCAAAAGCCCGGTAGGGACAGCCACATTTAAGCTGCTCGTCAAGGGAGAAGACGCAGGGACGTGGATGAACCCTGACGTCGGCGTATTACAAAAGCACGCCACTCCTTCGCCGTTCGGCAGGGGAGCAGAGACTGTCTTGGATCCAACTTACAGGAATGGAACAGAACTCAAAGCGGATGAGCTCGCTTTCAGTTTGCAGGGGGATAAGGAATCGCAATATGAACTGTTTGTGGGCAAAGTCGAGGATGAACTCCAGACGAGCATGTTCGTCGGGAGAAACGTTTTTATCAAGTTATACAAGCTCGCCATATATGGCGAAGGAGGCCATTTCGACTGGCATCGTGACTCTACGCATAGCGATGCTCACCATGGAACGGTGCTCGTCGCACTTAACACGGAATGGGAGGGAGGAGAGCTTATGTTGAAGCATCAAGGCGTCGAGACAATTGTCAACATGCATCCAACAAAGCATCCGAGAAAGTCCGTCGAAGAGCTCCGGCCAGTTGTTATCGCATTCTACACAGACACAGAGCACAAAGTCATGCCCGTGACCAAGGGCACACGTCTGGTGCTCCAGTATGACGTCGAACTCGTCGAGCAATCGTCTCGATATCGGATTAAACCACCTAGTTACACTCCCATGCAACAGGCTTTTCTCCGTCACCAGCACATTGCATCCCACATCACCACTTATCCCAACTTGGACCAGAAGTTGGTGCAGGCTGTCATTGATGAAATCAGAGAATTGCACAACGGAGGCATTATTGTCGTCGCTTTCCCGCTCACTCATCTCTACCGCAAGGCAAGCGTGAAGAAGAAATACCTCAAGGGAACCGACTCGGCGCTTTTTGATGCCCTCGAGAATCATTTCAACGTCGTCCTCCATCCTGTTCTTATCCGCGCTAACGAAGATGGCAATCATTACGACTGTGTGGAGCGGTTCTTTGCACACAAGTATCAACCGTCTGAGGAGAATGAAAAAGAGCCTTCTTCGAGTCGTGCTAAGAGACAGCGGGGCAGAGTTTTCAAGAACGCTTCGTTCTATCTTCCACGGGTCTGTGCAATTCTGCAGCTTTCGTTGCCAAACGGGGCACACTTTGGTAATGATGCACAGATCAGTGGGGAGGCAAGGTATTACGGCGCTGGCATGTTTGTGGAACCCAAGCGCGAAGAGTAATGGTGTTCAAGGGATCTAGTTTCGGTATAAAGAGAAATCCGCGTTCAAGGACTGTTCGAAGAGGGGAAATGTACTAGTACTAGCAGTAGGAGAAATTCAGTGGATTATGACTCGATGATCATCAGCGGAACAAGGCGGCAGGCCACGAATTGTTTTTCATGTTTTGACCTGGAATACCGTCATTTTGAAAGCATCTGTTTAAAATACATTGTATACACTGACATCAACACGGGGTATTAATCTATCTGGGTCCTTGGCCAAGCGCGCGCGAATGCAGGGATCGACCTCGGTTTCGCAAGATACGTATTTGTGCAAGTACGTCCTTCGATGCGCGACATTACGCTGATAAGAGTAACCAATCAGTTCGACGTATTCGAAAGTGAGGACAACCCTCCTGAAATTAAGTATGGTAACTCATTCTTCCAGCGCAGTGTATCATTTGAGAGCAGATGCTTGAGCTGATGGTCGTATCAATTAATGATCCAAGGGAAGTGAATTCGCGCAATTGAAGGCCTACCTTACTCATCTAACGATGGACACTTTCTGGCGTGATTGAGTGGTCCGATGGGAACTACAAGATCCGCATTGGGGCATGTGCAAAGGTAGGGATAGTCGTTCTTGCGGGGAAATAGACTGTCAGGCTCGTGCGAGGTCCTGTATTGCGAGGTCTGGTTCAAAATGCAGGAATTCATCATATCTGGAGTTGTATAAGTAGTGTCCGAGGTCATGCTAAGCTTAGGATCGTCGACGCTCGTTCGTACAGTCGGGGATCGTTGGTAGGGCATAACGTTCCATAGTTCAAACCGAAGACTCATGGACGCCAGGACTCAGGAGTATGAGCACGAACATCTTAGATGAAGACTTGGTATTGAATTTTGTGAGATGATAATCTAGCGGTGCATTCGTGAGTTTAGAGTTCTCGTTAGGAAATCAGCAGTATGACGGGACAGGACAGACCTTAAGACCAGATGTGCACATGAACAACCCTTGAGGGCTCTGTGAATGGTACAGTCCGCTATAGTCCACAGTCATGGCCGGGGTATTTGCAGTTAGTTTGTTGATAGAGAAGCTGCACGGCTTGATGAGATTCATCTCGCAGCTGCGAAGATGTTGTGACTGTGAATGTGGGTAATGGGTAGGCGGAGTAATTCCGGGTGAGCGACATAATATTGGAGGGGGGGAACACACCAGCCTGAGTGTGGTAGAACTGGCCTGGATCCCAATGCGAACGTGGAGACTCGACTTGAATATTAATGTTGGAATACCAACTTCTACCTCTTTCCCTCAGTCCAACTCCATCGTCGAGATTCGACACGCCCGCGTTGAAGGAAACTCTCGGCAATATTCGCATCTGAATCCCAAAACATATCATTGGACATACTGGGGAACTCATCGACACCCGGTCCCACTGCTAATCGCGTCAGCAATAATCATGCGGGCCCTACCCAGAGTGGCAACTTACCTGAGAGTATCCACGAGGATTCGTCAAGAATAGTGAGTGCAGATTAAATGCGCTTGCCTCCGTCCCTGATGCCACAGTTTGCCTTACTATTGTAGGAACGACATGGCCTGGATGAGCGAATGAAGACGATAGGGAGTTGGGTGGACGTCTATCGAAGCGCTTGGGCTACATAATTGGCGGCTGCGCAGCCATATCGATACTCAGCATATTGGCGGAATCTGGATGAGTGAGAGGATATAGGGTTCAACTATTGGCAGTACTACATTCAGAGTTACCGCACAACCAGAAAAAAGTGAGACCCCATATTGTCGCCGTGTAGGTATATGCAGACATGGTAGTAAATATGCTCCCCTCAGACTTAGTTTGAAAGACTGAGTGGAAACAATACCGTACTGGGAGTAGAAAGGTAGAGTGACGTGAGCAGAAACGGGTATTGTGGATATAAAATAAATACTATATAAAACAGATGAACCGTGATGCCAACCACGTTGTATCATCCATCGATGAACCCTCTTTGGTCCTAAGTACTGACAACAATGAGTCACCATTGGGACAGCAATAGAAATGAAGAGGCAGACAGTACCTCTCTTGGATACATGGTTACTCCTCGCGATTCACGATCTAATCCTAGTCGCCATCGCTCTGATCGCCGTTGCCATTAGAAGTGTTAGAAGTGTTGCTGGTGTCGCTAACGTCGGGGGCCCGGAAGCTCAAATAGTCAGCGTCACTACTGGCAGAATTGCTGGAGTGACTGGTATTGTCGTCGGGAGCCCGAACGCTCAAGTACTCAGCGTCGCTATTAGCAGTGTTGCTGGAGTGACTAGTGTGACTGGGGTCGTTAGAATTACCAGAAGTGGTGGAAGGACCGGTGGAAGGAGTGTTGAAAGGAATGCTGGAGCGACTATCGTCGGGAGCCCGAGCGTTCAAGTACTTAACGTCGCCGTTAAGAGGTCCACTGGGCTCGCTGGGTCCACTAACATCGTTGGGGAACCTGGCGTCCAAATAACCAACGACGTTAGAGTCAAGCCCCCCACGCTTAGCCAAAGCTGCATTGCATATCAATTCCACACCCATCAACTAGAGTTCGGTATAAGTTCTTACAAGAAAGTTCCATCACCGATGGTGTGGGATATGCTGCCGCAATAACAATAAAGGAAAGGAGTGTCTTGAAGACAAGTGAGGGCTGCATGACTGTAATTGAGAGGAATGGTCATTAGATGTCAGAGTTGCGAAGTTTTTATACCTTTGACCACATACAGACGTACCGTAAGAGCCCAGGTCAAAATACGGCGACGATAATCATGGTTCCGAGTAGTCAGAAGTTCTTCTATGTTATAATTTCGGTTCGGCCTCCAGTGGCTGGTATGAACTTCGAGTTCCTTCTCTTGCTGTAACGATTGCTTCGACTAGGTTCTGACGGGAAGACACAACAGCCTAATCAGATATGACAACGAACCAGCGAGTAGACTCAAAATAGTTACAGCTCACCATGGACATCCGACCCTAGTGAAGTTGAGTGAGGTCACGAATAAGGATGGTACGAACCTCAAGCTCCGGAACTTCCAGGTGCTCTCGTTGAAGATGGTACTGGATGAAAAAGTCTAACATTAAGATCTGTCATACACTCTCGTAATGTTCGAACTCGAAGATGAGTGGCACTTATTAGTAGCTTCGTTTATCTGAAATTGCAAGAAGAAAAATGAGTTCACAAATTACGTTAGGGTGCTTTATGACTCACGATGCAATGCAGCAAAGATGCCCATAATGTGACGCATGTGATATCAAATACGGATGCGTTAAAGGCGTCGAGGAAAATCCGGACGTTGAAGAAGGGCATGTTTCATGATCATTTTGATGGCTCTGCCAGCCTTTAATAACGTAGATAGTATGCATAGTGGCGAGATATACTGGCTTATCGGAATCGAATCTGCTACATGGTCGTTAGCTGTCGTCTCTCCGACTTTGACAATCAAGATACAAAACACGAAGAAGTTCAGGTGTTGGCATGCGGTGATGTACAAGTTTCAAGATTACCAGAAAATTGATAAAACCGAAATAAGGCAGCGCTGTAACTTTCGAGCATTTTGGGTTCGATGGCATAGAACGGTTGAGAATCAGATGAATGATATCGGCGTCAAGCTTAAGAGAGTACTCTGATAAATTAGTGTTGGTCTTCGAAAATGACATACCTTCTCGTGCCGTGTCATTTCACACTCCGCCCTCGGCTGGACTCGGTCGTTACAGTGTATATTCCAAACTCTCACTTGCACTGACTAGCTAGCGGCCATCCAGAACGACGAATCAATTATCAGAATCTCTGGCGCCCTGTGTTGGCCATAGACAGTCTTGAAGGCTTCGAGATACTACTTTAAATGCCAAGATTGAAGACACTGAGGTTCATTCGGAGTATTAGAAGACCATCTCCAATACTTTCCAATTTATGCGCTCGCAAAAGCGACGTGTAAAGATTCGCTCTGCAGTCCCAGATGCATCATGAATGATATATTATCTACCATTTTGTGAGCCGATAAATGTTATGACGAGCTACTCTTTGAGTGTGATCTCCAGCTTTGCATGTAGTGTGTTATCGCAGTCTACATCTGTGGAATTGCTGCGATAGAACAGTCAGTTAAATTCGTCAAAGGAGACGAGTGGCAAGATATGTCGCTTGCTGCATCACTGTTGCAAGAACCGAGTTGAGGGAACAAGACTTACTCGTACGTCACCCAGTGATCATCCAACCACCAATGTATGTTGACAAGATGCTCGCCGTCTACATCGCCGATGTATCTGCATAGCCAACGGAGGAACAACAAATAGTCGCATGGGTATTATAAATGTATCAGTACCTCAGATTCGAATGTGTCAAGGCAGATTTAAACTTACCCCTTCGACACGAGCGTTTCCCTGAATTCTGTTGCTACCTCCTTGTACACCCTTTTAGGCGGTGTTTCACGGCCAGGTTCCCCGTTTCCTGTTTCTAACAGAAGTGAAGGACGTGGAGAAGCTGGAAGACTAGGCGAAGAGAGACCAAAGCCAGCGACCCATCTCCCCTTCTTCCCCATATAAAAGCGGAACCACCATATACGTCCTGCAGGAGATGGCTGAGCGTAGGGAACAAACCAAAAAATGTGAATCTATACCTCGCGCAACAAAATCATAATTTAATTCTCGTGTAGTGCGTAGACGTTTCTGGAACATCCTGATACGGAAGGAAGCAACGAACTGGTGGTCGTCCAGTTCTCCCCCATGATGTACTTCAATCTCATCTGGTGGACAACCCAGAAATCGTCTTAAAGACTCGTCCTCGGCTGATGAGTGCATTATACATCAATACAAACATTCTCGATTGGGCATTGCAAAGGACTTACCAGTAGTATTCTGCAAATTCAGTTTCAAGAATAATGCATGGTCGCTAGTTTGCATGCACGCAAGACGTAGGTCGGAAGAGCATTCGGATGAAATTTTGGAAATGAATCCAATAAACGCCGAGAATACTTCTCGCCGGTGATTCACAATTGCTCAATATAGCGCCGTGTGACCCTCGATATTGGGTGTTTGCAGAAGGTCGGAGAGCTCTGCAACTGTGAGATCATGAACACATGCATTGATAATCGATTCAATGGAGGAAGGGGTGACATATGTAGCGGAGACAAGATCACGAATGCGAGATAGAGCGGTGGCACGTCTCTGCTTGACTGATAAAAAGGAGAATACGGACGGTTGTCTGCATTTGACTTGGATGTTATAAATTGTGTTGTACGAGGGAGGTGAGCCAGTAATGGACTTGCTATCATCGGATTTCGTAGCCATCATGGCGGGGTGAGTGATGGCGAAGGGGGTCTTTCGTTGAGGTGATGCAATAGAATAGGGGCGTCGTGCCAAGCATCCCACGGGACCCCATAGGGTAAGCACAGACTGTCAAATGGGCGTGCTTTAGAGTACATCCATTACACAGTACTGTGGTGTCCGAGGCGCATTTTTTAGGAACGGGCTTCGTTTCATCTTCCATGGGCCTCCGCTTCCGGCGTAAAGGACACATGTTGATAATGAGTCAGAATATCGGTTGAGTCAGTATTTTGGCACAGTACGAGGCGTGTTCGTGAGCCAACTTGCAAAGAGTAATTCGGACGACAAATGTGACGAGCGGCGCGGGAGAGAGACACTACAAAGTAGCCTGGCCCAGGGTCCGAGGAAGCGATGGAATGAATTCAAAAATAATATTTGTAAATTATAATTACATACATCATTATGTCCAACCTGTTCTACTACATGCAACTTCAAGCTGCGTCCTTCCATCACAACGTCGACAGTCCCAGTGTTTTGTGAGTACGTACTCGCCCTTGAAGACTCGGTTTCACTGGCCTGCAGGACGCCTCATTGCCGGTCTTCTGTCAGAGGAAGTATTGATGGTGAATGGTGATTTGAAGCGAGCGAGGGAGGACCAGGATCCTGATGATGGTCAGCACGAAATTCCAACACACATGTTGTACAGTCCTCACATCATTTTTAGAGCAGATACCAACTCACCGGACAAAAATTCCCAAGCAGAATGATCGACCTTCAGCTTCCGTTGGAACTAGCAGCGAAAGTGATGATGTTGAGCTTGCAGATCCTCGTTCAAACGCTTTATGTCCAGCACTGCCCGACGCCCACGAAGATACTATCAACTCTTTGCTTGACCTAACTTCGTTATGCTCTCAGGATGACATATCGGCTCGGTTTGACGCGATTTCAAGCGCTTTATTATCCCAATATTATCTTTCAGTCATTCATGGCAACTCTCAGACGGACTATGAAATCCTTGAACTAGAATTTTACCTCCAGAAATCAGGCTGTCACGAGGACCCATTCACTCATGGAAGTGCAGAACAAGAGCGCAGCGGGCAGTGGTGAGAACTGACTCTCGAGTTTTCGTATAAGAAATAGTTCAAATTGGCTCTCACAGGTATTTTCATCGTGCACCGAAACGCTCAAACTCATCGCAAGCCAATCTTGTTGCAACTGTAGCAGGAGGTTATCGGGGTGGTACACGTGAAGGCCTTGATTTGACATTTGGTGGCCCGGCGTGCACGCAAACGTCTTCTAGTGCGGAGCCTCGCACCACATCGGGAATATTGCGAGGTGGTGCTCTTCTGCGTCCCATACGTCGATTTCACGACCAAAAGGTCATCTCAGGGCCCTCACTCCTCGTCTACGAGATTCTGCGTGTATGCAATGCTTCGAACATCAACGAGCTAGTGTCTGCTAAATGGCAAGGGGACATCGCTGCCCTTTCAGCTCCGAGACAAACGAGGAGCATTTATATGTACTTGCGCAAGCGACCTGCATCGAGCCTTGCGGCCTCGCCCGTGTTCCGTTCTCCACGCATTGGACTCGATCTTTCTAACCCGGAAACCAAAGCGATCCCCACACATCCACGAGTTGTCTTCGTCGGCAAACTGTATCGGTACTTCACTTATCCAGAGTTCCTCGTTGCTAACGGGCGCCCTCAAACGTTCGTAGGACTATACGTGGCCCTTGTCAAAGGAAAGAAGTATGAGCCGGGATCACTCAAGTTCCGCGACGAATTGAGTAAGCTGACGGGAATCAAGGACACAACTGTTGCCAAGTATTCGTCAGACTATCAGCTAGGATTCGAGAAGGGGAAGTTGGCGAACTTTGTCGGGGCTATTGGAAAAGGTGCCTCAGCGTCGGCGTCTGCATATCTTAAGATGATAGGCACGCTCGCAAAGGTGCTCCACGAGGCTCCATGAAATGATCGTATGTATTCAAGTATCTGTAAGTTTCGCCTCGAGTCCTGCTCTAGTGCTACAGCTCAAATTTTTATTTCTCAGATGGTACGAATATACTTTTGAATGGGCTCCGGTCACATTCAAAACAACATGCTCATCTGGGAAGAAATATCAGCATCGATAGTGAGGAATGTGACGACATCTACCTTCGGAAATAGCGTTCAAAACAATCCCGACAAGGCAAATGATACGGCAGCTTTCTTTCCACAGACATGCTCGTGCATGTTATTGCTGGTTCCTGGCCACGCCGCCCAGCAGCATCCCAGTTCTTCCAGACTCGCTCTTTTCCTCTCCTCGCCTCGCATTTGGTGACCTGAGTCTTAACCGGTCCAGCCATGCGCTTGCATGGGCAAACATAGACGTATTGGGCCTCTATGATTTCGCACATGACAAGGATAGTGGCGTGTTTGGATGAGCACTGAAGGGTTCTTTCACCTATGTTTGTGGTGGCGTGGTGATCGTGTTGTACTTATACCTCGAACTGGCGTGCATGCCAAAAGACCCACTGGCCTGCAATGGAGGTCTGCGCAGGAGTCATCGCAGAAATGTGCATTGACCGATGGACCGTCCACACTGGCACGGCGCATTGTGCTTATTCATCAGTGGCTCGCTGCCGGATTGTACTTGCAATGTAAACCATTCCCATCTCGATGAGACTAAAGGACAATGGCCATGGCCTCCTGGGTCCATGACTCGTATGCATTTCCAATTGAGTTTACAATGTGAATATGTGTACAGTTTATTATGCCATCGTCACCCATATATACACCTGTCCCCTTCTTCACGAGTGCTGCTATACGCGGTATCTGTGAAGCGGTCATGAGTACGAGGTCAACCAGTCAAATTAAAATCTCCTTACATCAACAGTATGCACAGCCAGACAAACAAACCGAAGGACCAGGTCCCTCCGTTCCATTTGCCTTGCACATCGCCTTCCACTCCTCGACATTCTCAACCGAGCCCTTTTGTTGAGCTCTGTCGACTTTCTTCTGCCATGAGCATACCTCGTCGACGTATCTATTCCTTGAGAACACGGTCCTGCACTTGATACAGAAGGCGCGCGACCATGAGCTTCTACACATTTTACTTGCGAAGACGGAGTAAAACAATGGTGTGAGATGGGATGGAGATGTTCGTCAAGAACGTTCGCCTTTTATACCCTTATGTTATGGCAGCCTGCCTGGTGGACCATACCAATGGCGCTTTTCAGGCGCTTTGCCACAAGATGCCCACAGCGGATGTTTTGCCATGGCCTGCGGATGGCTTCGCTTTGTAAAGCAAAGCTTTGGCGCCTCCAACATACCGAAGACAATCGATCACGCCAACGACTGACGTTGTTTGGACACAAGCAATAATGATGTTCCGGAGGCTTGAAGCCTAGCCTCTATTGGGTAGTCAATAAATATGTGTAGCTGCGTGAGATAGCCGAGTTCGCCACCCAGGGGTTACTGCGACAGCAGCCTCCTCCTCATCTTTGCCTTCATGATCTCGGATCATTGCACCTTCTCCAGGTTTCCAAACAGCATCAGTTTGTAAGTCTACCTCAAGCAATGGCACGAAATGTTGCCGGATTCCAAGTCCATATCGCTCGTAGATGGCGTAGCCGAGGTATAGGACAACGTAAAGAGCAACACCGATGTACGTGGCGACGACGTTCTGGCGTGAATGCGGTGAGATGAAGGCCATATCAACAAAGGGTGGCGCATACCTCGGCTTGCAATGGCTGTTCTTTGACCGCCGAATATCCTTCCGCAATGAACATCAGTAAGGCTAGTATGACAACTCCAGCAGGCAACAACGGGAATAAAGGCTGAGTATAAGGCAAATCCAACAGCGAGCGCCCCTGAGCTCGATATGCCGCACGAAAACGCAGAGAAATGAGACCTATCGAGCACCACACAAGCAAGGCTGATATTCCTGTGAGATTGAGCAGCCAAGTGAACACGAGCCCCTCCCCCCAGATTGTCGTAAGGAATGTCATGAATGATACTGCAAGCGCCATGCTACATCAAAAATATCGTCAGCATTGCAGTCTACGGCCATAAAGCGGTAGTGACAGACTCACACAAGCGCAGGCACAGGAACGCCTCGGCCATCTACCCAGCCAAAGATGCGAGGGGCTTGACCAGATCTGGCCAATGAGAGAAGCATGCGTGAACTTGCGTAGAAACACGAATTTGTGGCGGATAAAACTGCGGTCAAGAGCACAGCATTCACGACGTGTTCAGCAGCACCAAACCCAGCACGCTGGAACACCACAGTCAGTGGAGAGGCTGTCACATCCGACTCTGATGGCAAATTGAAGAAATGAGCGGTGGATTCCGTTCCAGATTCATTACTCACCGTCTGCTGCACGGAGTAAGGTAGGGTCTTGCCAGTTAATGCAAAGTCCGATGGTTAGGATGGTCAAGATGTAGAAAAGGACTATTCGGATGAAAGTAGCCTTGATAGCCCGAGGGACAGTTTTATGAGGTCGAACGGACTCTCCCGCGGCAACTGCCACCAGTTCAACACCGCCGAAAGAGTAAAAGGCGTAAACGAAAGTCTGAGCGAAATTTTGAAAGCCACCGATGAAAGCTTGGCCGTTCTGAAAATTCGACAAACCCTTCAAGAGGATATCAGTAGCCATACTGCTGACGAACGCCGTGCATTGCTTACGGGTCCAGGATGTCCTTTTATTCCACCCCAGTCGTAGATGAGCCCGACAAAGATGAAAACTATGATCATAAGGACCTTGACGAGAGCAAACCAGTACTCAGACTCTCCTGTTGCAGTTCAGCGTTAGGACACATAGCATACATGCTCAATAACCACGCACCGTAAGCTCGAACATGGATCAGTTGAAGTAAGAAAACAGGGACAATAATGACGAGGGCCCATTCCCAGGCTTGGACTTGCGGCGCCCAAAACTGATTAAACGGCCCATCAGCAATTTTCTTGGTGTATCGTAATAAAGTAATAGACCAACTTACCTGTAGGATAATCGCAGCAGCAGTCAGCTCGCTGGCTGACAACCACGACGAATGAGTAAGTCAATCACCTCTTCAAAACAATGAAACAGGACAGAAGTGATACTCACGTATTGAAAGACTCCTGAACAAAAATGGATGCATAACGTCAGAATGATCAATGAACCTGCAATTTATCTTGGAAGCAGAAGTACCACTGGAACCAGTAATTCCACCCTGTTCGCAGAAATTTTCCAGTCAGCACGAGGAGACATCAAGGTGGAAGTACAATACCCAACGTAAAACCTAGGGCGGGAGAGACGAATCTACTACCAAAGACGGAGAAAGCGCCTGATACGGGGAACATGGCAGACATTTCGCCCCTTCAATTTGTTTCATTCAGTTCGAACATAATGATGTGATGTTGAAAACATACAAAGCGATCACGACGCTGTACACAAACATCCCAACAACAACATACGAGAGCAGAGCACTTCCTGGCCCGGCCAAAGCGATAGCCTTGGGAAAAGAGTCAAAGTAGCAACAAAAGGACGCGCTCGCATGAGGATAAAGCACTCACAGATCCAGCGCTCAAGAAAATACCCGTCCCAATGGTCCCTCCGATTGCTACGTAGATTCCAGAAAGGCTTTCAGTACATGACATCATTGGCCATCGCTTCAAATGAACACTCACCGATCATCATCAGGTGCCTGCTTTGCATTGCCCTCTTTGTTTCATTCTCAGCAGGCGCGTTGCTGGACCCAACAATGAACCTCTTCCAACCACTGCTAGGCAAGGCCTTAGATGCAACTTCATCATCCACTGGAGCCTCCTCTGGAAGTTTTGCATCTTTTTCAATGTCGCTCATCGCGAAACGTCTCAGAGCTGTTGACTTGGTTCTAGTAAGTACTAGTCGACGAATTTCAGGCCAATGGAGTGGAACTATTAGACACTACCTGGATTGATATAACGCCGATAAAGAGTCTTGTGCCGTCTTGGTGGTCTTGCGTGTCGTGATGAAAATGAACAGATTCCAGAATCTCAAGTAGTACTCCAGAATCAGACTAGTATCGCATATATAGAGCGCTCAACGATAGAGCAGTGTAAGGATGGATCATGGCGCTACCGAACAGCCCCGCGGCATACGGGACGGCGTCCGATATCTGTTCCATTACGGCTGATTGCAAAATTAAGCGATCAGCTGTATAGTGATTCATTGAGATTTCTGTCAAACTCCCAACTACGCTCATCACATATAGCTACTCGACATATGTCACTGCATCAGCCGAGCACTCTGCTACCGCTCCTTTCTATTTTCGCATCTACCCGATATCTAGTGTCTCGTCACTTGACCTAAACACAGTTGATAGTCGTAGTGTTACAGTGTTTTGAACCTCGAATTTAGACTTTGCGAACCATTCTTCTCTATTGCGCCGTCGCCTTCGAGCCTTACACACACCACGTCAGGTTAGTATCCCGAGGGCACAGAAAACACAGCTTCAGATACCAATTACAACGCATAGTAAAATCACCTTTTAATTATATATTGATTTACAAGTTTGCACGCTAGGCTTGGCCTTGGAACATAAGCCGATTGATGCAGCATAAGGAATATTCAAGGATGTTGCTCGATGTTGGATACGGGAGTGGAACGACCATTAACGTGCTCCTCTCCGAGGCAGTCGGTTCTAAGTGGACGATATAGTGACAGAATGCGCTGGAATGGTAGTTTAAAGACCACTTTCCCAATATTCGGCCAGGACTTCGGGCACTAAACCTGGACAATGAAGTTAACTCAAGTCGCCAAAGTATGATATATTCATCACATACTCCTGATGTAAAGCGGCGAATGCTCCACGAGGCCACGAAGTTGACTGCATCGGAGTAGACTGGGGTTCCCATTCCACAAACAAAGTCAGATAGGACATCACTCCACACTAGTATCAGATGCCAAAACTAGAGACACAAAGTGGGTATTGATCTACATACATGGGGCCAGCCGAATACCATAGTAATACGATTGCATAGCATCGTGAAAACCAAGAGTGTATCCACACTACTACAACGAAAGCAGGTTCGACGAGGGTTTCGCAGGGTAGCCAGCCCACGTTGAGGAATATTAGCCGATTATAAGAGCTCTATTGACTAATGTAGGAATAGGAAAAGAATGGGGAGAAATTATGAGGCGTGTACGCTCGTGGTGGGTCGTAGTGATGGTAGATGAATCGCCGGAGAGCTCACTGAGCTCGTGGGACGAATGTCAGTTTGCATTCCATCGAAGCAGGAAAGATAACCTGGAAAAAAAGGCACTTGAGTCAAGTCCTCGGACAGTGATCACAAAGATAGTTAATTACAAAGGAGTCCTTGATTTCCATACTTCGCTCGTTGGTCTCAGGAGGAGCCACAACATCAAAGTTCCTCGCCACAGTAGCCACCGCGATCCTCAACATCATCTGCGCCAAATTCTGGCCTCCGCAGACACGCGAGCCTGTACCGAATGGCATGAGGAATTGTGCCATCTTGAAAAGATGTTCAGCGTTCCCAGGTCTTTCGAGCCAGCGCTCAGGAAGGAAGGTCTTCGGAGAAGGGAAGATAGATGCATCGCGGTGCATAGACCAGCCTTGGGTGGCAACGATGGTACCAGGAGGAAGTGCGTAACCCATAAGATCAAAAGCTTCATTAATGGCGCCATTTTTGGATGTAGAAGATGGAACGACGCGTTCGAGAATACTTGGTACGGCGCTGTACAACCGAAGACCTATGACATGTGTAATGAGGAAGATGTAAATTAAAGCGAAGCGCAGCCTGACCTTCTTTCACGAAAGCGTTCAGGTAAGGAAGCTTCTGCAAGAGAGTGATATCAGGAATAGCATGCGGATCAGGCATCGCTTGGTCCAGTTCGGCCTGAAGCTTCATCATGATATCTTGCCTGCGGCTAAGCTCCCAAAAGAAGTAGGACAACGAGTTTGATGTAGTATCAGACCCTGCGATCCTAGGGGTATCAATTTAGCTCGCGCTATAGACAGTCAAATGAGAGATAAATGCATACATATGTCCCATCATTTCTGAAATGATATCGTGGTCGGGCATGGCCTGTTCAGAGGAATACTTGTGCTGGAGAAGGCGTCGTAACATCGGAATCTTCTCAGATTCACCAAGTTTTCCTGCATTTAACTCTGCTCGCATCTCGTATACGCGTGCACCAACGAACTTGAGAAGAGACGAGAATCAGCTTCATTGACCGCATTGAAGGTACAGAGAGGGAACAACCTCGCCCATAATCTTATCAGAATCGCACATCTGACGCCACCGGTTGTTGGGGATACGGCAGATCATATCCCACACCCAAGGGGGTACCACGCTTC
Organism: Suillus variegatus; assembly: GCA_016647645.1. NCBI lineage: Eukaryota > Fungi > Basidiomycota > Agaricomycetes > Boletales > Suillaceae > Suillus > Suillus variegatus. Next base: position 24,129 of record JABBWF010000296.1, on the reverse strand, counting down.
TCTGCAACCCCTGTCAGTCTAATTTTGATGCAAGGTCGATCGCCTTACGATAATGCCTCGCTTTGGGAAATCCGCGATCGCAGTGGCCATAGAATCCTCCACACCCGCAATCCATTTACTGAGAGCACCCTGTCGGTAGCCATGGGAAGACGCAATAATAACGTCAACCATATAATGGCGGAACAATGCAAGACAATCCAAAGAATGTTTGCCTCCGATATGTTCTAGAACCTGTAATAGGCGCATTAAAAGGGAAACGTCATGGTCATTTCCAGGGGCATACCGAAATAAGCTCGAGCGTATAATCATGAGCCTCGGGCTGAAAAAGAGCGAGATTGACCGGGGCATAGTGAGGAGCATAGCCCTTTCGGCGTGTGACATGTCCCGCATGGTCCAATGTTGTCATACTAGTCAGAAAATCAGCATATATGCGCGTTCAGCGGATTGCACTGTACACTCACGCATGATCATTCTCATTGCTAAATGGACTCGTAAGCTAAAATCGCGTCAAATACAAGACAAACGCACGTTAAAAGACTCTTGTAGAAGGTGCTCTTGTCAAATTTGTAGACTGAGTAGACGCTTCTCATGGATGTCAGATCTTTGAAGATGACCTTGTTTGGACCGATTCGAACGACAGGGCCATATTTCTCGAAAAGGCGGTGATTGGTCTTGCATTGTTGGAGGCGCAAAACGTGTGTTGTAATCCAAAAGTTAGAGACGGCGGCAAACCAAGGACCGGGTATCGAGCTGAGCGGGGAAAGAAAGAGGTCGTATATAGCGCGAGAAACAAGGTAAACCAGAGAAAGAGAAAGAGCGGCGAGAGCGATGTTGTGGGTTATCCAAGAAACTGAGATGGGAAACGCAGTGGTAGCGGTGAAGTCCATGGTGGGTGTAGCAAATGGGAAATCCAACAAAGACAACAAAAAACAGGCCTGCGTCGTCGGCGGACACAAGTGATAGAGGGGAAACGAAAAGAGAGGAGGCCTATGAGGAATTCAGAATGTAGCTGGTATATATACCGTCCATAAAGTGTGACTAAAACATATCCAAATCGCGGTCACAATTGGTCAATGGAATGTCGCCGATGGCGGTTGGACGTCAATTCCTCCATCCCAAAATGGACTCGCAAGTAATCTACTTCCGGGATACCATATTCCTCTTCTGGCCCCCTCGCCTCCGTGACACTCGCTTTGGCTACGAGACGGAATTTTCATTAGTAACAGTCGCTCTGGGAACAAATTGAAGATGATAATACGTGCCAGTACATACAGCCAAGACCAACGATACGGAAGACCTCATAACTCGACGAGAAACGAGGACTGTGGAAGGGCCTGACGATTACAGTAAATGGAAACTTCTCTAGCAAGTGATAGAATCGCCTTGAAGAGTAGGCTGCTATGCATCATGTTCCGGGCTATCATAGCAGGCGCCACTACAATGATTTGAACAGATCAAATGATCAGGTTGGCAGAACAGAAAGCTAGTATCCGTCATCAACAGGATGACATCACGTATCAAGGGCAACAGTAGAACGCAGACGACACCGTATCGGACCAGTAAACCAGACCACGCCGTTAAACGTCAGCGATTCGTTTGCCATGAGGACTGATTCCGAGGACAACTGGTTTTAATTCTGGGATTCATCTAAGTCAATCTATCCATCCGGGGAAATTTGCATCGTCCTTAGTACAGGAAGCATCGCTTGTGCCATATAACGAGAGGTTGGAAGAGAAAGCAGCACGAGGACGAGCGGGGTGAGGCCGATACGCAACGCTCAGTACCAACTTTGCCATCTATCGACGGCTCGCGGAGTTTCTAAACAACACGTGGTTGCCTTTTCCGTCTGGAGCTTGGCGAAGGCCGCAACCCCGGATCATATTCGCTCAAGAGAGTGCAAGCAGTTCAACTTATAATGACAACTGAGGACAGGAGGCCTTTCAGTGGATTGGAGGATCACAAATTCGTCTGCATGGATGTAAGGTTCTACCCATTCTTGCCTAACAATGACAGCTCGGCTTCGTGCTCCTGTCAGCATCGACACCGCAGGTCTAGTTAGTAGCCGCACGTTTGAAATTCTTGCTAGTGGTCATCGTATCTGACGCCTGTGACGTGGATCCGCCATCGCTGAATCAAAAATGATCAGTAGGGCCCGACACCGCCGTATCCCCCAAACCAGCAAAAGCAAACGTCATGCCAATAATCGCGTCCATTTCGTTAACAGCCAACAGTAACCAAAAGCATTCATTGTCAATAAATCAGTCCTGACAATGAAAACTCAGACTGTGTCCGCCTGCACAAATTGATTTCACATCATCAGCATGACACAATAGCCGAAGTCACCTCGAAAGCGCTAAGCTGTCTGAATGCCGCCCTATACGATGACACCGCTCTAGGATGCAGCAGTTGTGAGCGCATCTCCATTCCAGCAGTACCTGTCCATGCAGGTAGAGCAAATGCCACTTCTTGCCACTCCTGCTCGCTCCCTTGCACGGTCGACGACAGCGCATGCAAGACACGACGGCCAATACGGATCCTTCGTTGCTCCGTTTTCTGGATACCCCTGGGTCGTGATAACAAAGGTCTGGCTAAGCATTGCCTGGATCTCCGATGACGAATAGGAAGTTTGAGACGTCGAGGTGTTGGTGACGGGAACTTCGCCATCGGGTGGACCACCATTAGCAAGGTATATGAGAAGCGGGGTGCTTGTGTTCAAACCGGTCGTGTTGCATCCAAAAAACGTCGGGCGCGTAGTCAGGTTTTGTGCGGTGTATTCTCCCATAGAGGTGGGAACAGGGGGGAATGAGTAAGCAGAGGGATAAAGTGAAGTACGATTTTGTGTGGCCTAGCAAGGATTCAGATGCGAAAGTTATTTGATAATCGCATATGCTCACAATCAAAGAGCTGCCATCCGCGAAGTCGTTAATATCATTGGTCTGAATTGAAGATCAACTGAAGATCGCCATGTTTTTAGGAAGACTACTTACTGCATCAATAGCGAAAATGACATCGACGCCACGTGCCTTCACCAGGAGGGGTTGCAGTGGGATAACTTCACCATCTTCACCACCGTCCACCATATTCAGGTTTGTTTGCGTCGAATCAATAAAGGTGTCCGGCGCTACACCATAGAATGGATTTGGCCAAGAAGCAACGTCGTATTCAACCTGGGGTTCAGGCATAAGATCCGCCATAAGAGCTAAAATGGACCCAAACTCCGAATTGAGGGTATTCTGCCAGCTAGTTCAGACACGCATGAACGATAAGAGAACACAACGGAACTCACAGTGAAATTGGCCTCATTAAATAGCTCAGAAGACGACCCAGCAATAAACGCAGATTGATCATAGTTGGTGACACAGATACTGTTATTTGTCGTTCCCAAATATTTGGTTGGCACGAATGCAGAAAGCTGCGGGTCAAAAGAACCCGTTTCAACTATTCAGATACGTTCAGGGCCCAGGAACACAAAACTGTGACCTTTTACTCACAGACATTGAACTCAATTATGGGATTAGTTAAGGGGATGTAGTCTTCAGCAATTATCTCCGATGAGTTCTGACCCGGAGCTTGAAGGTCTGCGGTCACAATTGGGAATGGTATTAAATAGGACGCGAATGAGGTCCTTTAACCAAGATCAGCCAACGAACTCGCCAGATTGGGAGCGAACTCACGTGTTTGCAACAGCAGACCATAATATACCAGCACCATGGGTGTACGACTCGTTAAAGATATTAGACGAGAAGGTACCATTGGCAAAATGTCTGGCTAGCATGCGCCCCCAATAGTCCGCAAATGTCACCACATAACCAGCGTCGTACTTTCCGAGCAACTCATCTGCAAGGTTCGTATAATATTGCGTATCTGTGACGGAGTTCGTGCTTGGCGTTATAATATCATAGTCAGCGTTCCATCCTCCCCACGAACTGTTGGACACTGTTGGACTAGCGGGCCCAAACATGAGTTCTTGCATGGTAGGGAAATTGGCTTGAGCAAGGGATGTGATGAACCACGATGAGCCTGACAATCCTGACAAATAGGTTGCTGCCTGGAGCAACCCGCCTGTTCCAGCAGCATCGGAAGATGAATTCCGCGCATCCAGTGCGTTCAACACTCCTGCACCAAAGATTGCAGCCCTGTACCCTCCTCCACTCGTTGCAATGCCTAGAGTTGGGATCTCGGAACTAGCGCCCGAAAGAATTCCTGAGACGTAATCAGGGAGAAAAGGATTGGTAGATAAGACATTTGATAGGTAAGTTTTCCAGGCTTGCGGAAGGACATTGGCCTTGCGATTTTGAATGTAGGAGGCTTCAGATGAACTGAGGGTCTGATTCCCAGGAGCACCAGCCATCCGCACCAGGTTAAAGCCTGCAGGACATCGCCCAGCAATAGGTGTGTACGCCTGAGATGCCACGGTCTGAGCCATGGCGAATGTGTTTAGCCATAATAAGAGGGCAAGCAAGATAGCAAAGCGATTTCGCAGCATGGTCGGATACGCGACTAGGGAATGCTAATTTTCGTCGTTTGAGCCAGATTCGATACCTCGAGTAAAGAGTTGCATACGAGGCCCTTTAAATTATCAGGACGCAGAATACACGTTTCGGTGAACCTCCGGACTATTGCTGCGTATTACGCGTGAGACTAGCAGCTCCGAATTAAACACTCGGAGCGTCTTGAGCTCGTGAGGCTCCCTGTAGTTCAGGACCCGAACTAATGGCGAACCAGCACGGTCTCACCAGTTCGCCTTCGCCGTGCTCAACGCCACCGATGTTCTGAAGGAGCACTTGTACGATGTTGAATGGTTCGAACAAAGCCCTTCATTCCAGGGTAGTCGATCTCTTAGACTTGCTGTGAACCTCTCTAAAATCAAAGAAACAGGGCCCTCTCTGTGATTGTCGCACGCCGCCTCGTCCAGCAGATAAGTTACTGATGCATAATTACAAGCTTCTGGACAAAAATATAACTTACCTGAGAGGCAGCCAAAACTAGTACTAGTACTCAACGTTCGAACCTAGAAATAAATGCGTATTACATCCGCTTCCCAACAAGAGAAGTAATTGGATATGACACCGAACACGTTCGTTTTACTTCAACGAGCGCCTGTTTGCCATAAAGTTGGTTAAGAAACGAAACAGTGGTGGGAAGAAAGCGAGGCCTCCCATGTGAATGCATGAGCGTTTATTTAAGACGGTAGTTGAACGTGCGATGATGATCACGCGGTATGTAGCAGTTGAAAGCAGTATGCGCACTGCGTGTGAGCTCCATAAGGCTCCATAGCTTGTCGGAGTATCAAAATGTTTGAATTTGATTTGAGGGTGAGGTAATAACAAAGATGGCAATCCACCCGGGCCCGAGCCCATGCCCTCATCATGATAAGTACACGGACATTATCGACAGACAGAAACATGGTTACAACAATGCCAAGACTGTCGGGCGTCAGGCTTTCTGTACAGTTGATTGTTGGAAAACACAAATTTAAATGTACGGACTATAACGACTTGTGTAACTTCCATGCGTGAACTAAAGTACGACAATGCCTAGGGATAACTTTGACAGGTCTACATGTGTTGTGTTGATTAAATGCGAGTGATAGAGAAGGCTAGGAGCTCACTCATCTCGGCAATTCCGCCAGTGTTATACCGATCAGATCAAGCTCGACACGTTCTCTGTCGAGAGGAAGGGCTCATTCATCCGGAATTTCCATAACAACAGATTCGATTATCCTGAGGGGTCTATGGTATGTGTCCTGGAAATTACATGCAGGCTCGAGATTTGCTGGTGCATCTTGGGCTGTGGATGCGACAGATGTCACAGGGTGGATTCATACGCACTGTAGCTTATCTGGCAACAAAATGTGCCTGTTGGGGATCAGCACCATTTTCGACGCCTGACCCACCCGGTTATTCGGAGCTCATGAGTCACTTTCACAGTGGTCGGCCTTCGGGAGAAGAGGGTCACGCCTTCGAGCGCTTTTGGACGATCTCAGCCTTATCCCAGGACACTAATTACGCATCTTCATCGACTCACCAAAGTATTCACATTCACACTATTCTTGACCTTCCCCAGAATCCGAAGAATTCTATCATGGGGTCGGCCCTGGATAAAGCATGCGCCAGAATTTTAAGTGATCCTCATGAACAACTTACCGAGCTTCCACCAGCAATTGCCTCGCTAGATTTGCTGACTTCTGTAAAATAAACTGGTTTCGAATCCCTCGATTGGTTGTCTTCGCTCATTGAAAATAGCTGTCACTGGTGGATAAGTTTGAGCGAAGCAGGATACGAGAAGTAGTTGGGAACAGTGAGTTCTGCGTCGTTTGAATAACTGCCCACACCCAGCGCAAAAGCACCGCCGATGTGTTATTTCAGGCGCCAACAAACATTCGGTGGCTGACATTAACTTGGAGGAGGCACCTTGTTGATTGAAGAGCGCGTCACGGACCCAGATCAAGCATACCACCATGGTCTTAGTCCTCACGAGGAAGGCTCAGCAAGCAGACGTCTCGTCATTGTATGATGTTGCAGTATTCCGGAAGAGCAACAGAACCCCAAGCAGGGCCACCAGAAATACAGGGAGTTGTACTTGCAGAGCAGGTCGGTGAAGCAGGCTTTAGAGACCACAAGAGATGACCTAAACACAACAAAGGAGTAGACAATAAGTTATCGGAACAACGACAAACCCAACGCGATTAACCAGATCAAATTTTGCGCGACGACAGAAACAGAGGGACTCCAGTTGGCCTCACTGCGTGTTGTCAAAAATTTCCGACGGTAGATACCTGGCTGGAATGTGACCCCAGGGTCAAGTTTTAGCCGTTTCTGGACCTATGGTATGAACCGGCTTCCAGACGGTTGATTTTCCGGATTTCAACCACCTCGAAGACATCGTTTGGCCATCAAGTTCCAGCCAGCTGCTACTATGGGTCCAGAATGATACTGCATGTACATTGAATAAACCACATTAATTATATTATATTCAATATATATATATCCAGCTGCAGACATTCAATTATTCAAATCTGAGAAATTGCGAAATTTATTGGATATTCCAGCGAATACATGCTGCTAGCTAGCTACAGCTATATATACTGCAGAATGTGAGGGCGCTCGACAACATTAAGTGAAGCGGCGAGATGAATTACGTCGGGAGTAGCTGTCCAAATTAATTCAGCTTGTACTCAGATTCTATGACGAAGGGTACCTACAGTAGATGTGCAGGAGACGGGTTTTCCTACTTGGCTCGATGTCAGCGTGTGATATCATAGTGACTGCAAATGTCACCTTGAGAGGGGTTCATCCCAACGGAAGGCACGTCTTACAGCTGTGGGCCAGCAATATATCATAAGTGCGTGCACAACTAGTGGGATTGAATACATACCTAGAATTGAGTCAATGTGTAATACTTCTGTCGTGCTCAAACGAGCTCTTGTAATACCCCATTATAGCTCTGGCCACTGGTCAGTTCTCTGGAGAAGCCAATGAACAATATTACCTTTGACCCGGCAGGTAGACGTGTCGAAAAGGAAAGTACACAATATTCCGCCTTGTCATTGAGAGACGGAGAATTATCGACCTGCTTGATCTTGAGTTCATTGGAGTGTTGTTCAACTTGAGATAGGCTACACATGCTAACTAAGTGGTGGATGCTTGATTTAAAGTTAGGAGTGTGTGGTCGCTGCTCAACATCGTCAAGATCATTGTTGAACGTTGAAGCCTTGAAGGGTTCAGGGTAAGATGAATTGAAGCTCCGCACACCTTGGTCTGAATACTTATCAAGTTACTGGCACAGCGATCCAAGAAAAGGTAAGGTACAGATATTATATTTTGTATGCTATGTACAACACACAAAACACACCTCAGGTAGAAGTCACTGTAAGGTAGATAAGATGTAGGTGAGGGTACCTCTAAGTTCGAGCTATCGTCGACGCTGGTGGTAATTTAAAGAGTCAGATTTCCGACACCATAGAAGTCGGCTGATATTTGATGGCTTCGACGTGGCTGAAACCTTAGGTACCCCCAGATTCTCAGCCATCTCTAAGCCGTCGGAATTTTTGGACAACACGCAGTGCCTTCATCACAGCAACCTGAATGACGAATTAGCGTGATATTCGAAAAGTGTCCGATAAGGCAGAAGACAGTCAAGCACCATTTGAAGTTTGAACCGAATCAACGGATCAACGTAAACAAAACACTTTGTTCATGCATGCATGTACTAATCATGATGATGCCATCGTCATCATCCGCTGATCGACGCATGTACAAAGTGTCCTAAGTCTAAACATTGTAAATCGTGATGCATGATGATTAGTACACATACCATGTTAAAGTGTCCGAGTCTGTTTACGTCTAATTTTGTCGGTAAGCTGCGTCGGACTTGTAAAATGTCTCAACGTTGTTACTCACGACGACGAAAGCTATAAGCTCGTCGTCCTCGACAATCACTTCCTTTGCAAATAAAAATCATGCGTCAGTCTGTTGCTCCGAGTCGCATTTCACATGCTGCATCCCTAGCATCGCAGGCCAATAATGTAACAGCAACATTACGTCTACTGGAGAAAAAGGAAGAGTTTGGCAGCCCTTGCTGCCCTTGAACGCGCTAGCGCTCTGTTTCTCAAACGCATCGAAGGTCTTGCAGATGATTGCGAAGTTATGGCTGATGCTGGCCAAGGTTTCTTCCTCTCATCCTGATCCTCTTCCATCATTAATTTTCTCGAACAGTACATGGTCAGGTGCTCGAACAATGGCTGCTCATGTTCCAAAGTTTGAGTTTGTTCTGTGAGTAAAGTTACGACCACACTAACTTGTGATCTGATTATTCTGCAGTGAACAGCCGGGAACAGCACTTGTCAGACCCCGGTGACGCCACCGTACCACTTACTGGAGAACGGCTTGTTCGTGTTCCGCTTGACGAGCTCCAAGCTGATGCGTCGAAGTAAACCCAACTGCGTATCACTGCGTCTACTTCGACATACATACCCTTGATGCCATGTCGCATCTCTGCCCTGCTCTTTCCCAGAACCATTGGGCCCCGCCCATCTACATCTGCGACGACCACAATGCAGTCGATAACGAACCCTCCATTCTGCCAATGGATTCTGCACTTCATTTGCAATAAGATAAAACCTTTACGCCACGAGTGCACGTGTCAACAATGGTGGGTACAACATGACGGTTTCAAGCACGGTAATAGCGTATTAGACTTTCATGGGCACCTTGGACCTGTGAAGCGCACGTTACACTTACAGAACAGACATCATATACGTTGTTTCCTGTACTAGTACTCGTAGCATTACTATCAATTCAAAGTATGCGGCGTTTGGACTTCCACGGAGGAATAATCGTGTATCGTACGTGTCAAAATGAATGTTTGTACCACTTGGTGCTGTCTGCGCTGTAGCGGCAGACTCGTTCTTTCCGTGATCACTTCCACTCGACTATTCCGTATAACTTGAGGACTATCTTCGCAGCTTTGGCTCTGCTGCAGTGTCGACTCTTGTCCAGAAATCGGGGACTAAATCTACCGTTCTCGCTAGGTGCCAAAGTTTACTCCTGCGAGACTTTCTGGACCTTGTACGACGCTACCAAACGGGTAGGTTTGCAATTCTCATCACAGGTCCGAGTTATGTCCAGGCTAATCTACAAGGCAGGAAGATGGTAGTCTGGTCTCGGTTTTCGAGTATGATCTAACCCACCCTCTGAACAAGTCCACAATACCCCTCGCCCGCAACTCCCTCCGCAAGCTACGCACCATACGACATCCAGACGTACTTAGATACATCGATGTCGTAGAATCCGACTCAGCCATTTGCATCATGACCGAAAGGGTTCGCCCTCTACACCTCGCGCTATCTCAATCATCCTCTAATGTTCCACGTGAGCGAGAGGACTGGCTGATTTGGGGGCTACACCGAATTTCAGTCAGAATTGTTCTTCTCGTCCTGCGTTCAGGCCTTAATTACTGACCTTCTGAGCCAGGTTGCTCTTGCTTTTCTCAACGATTCCGCTTCCTCGACCCACGGAAACGTTCGTCCAAATACTATATTTATCACTCCTTCAGGAGAGTGGAAGTTGGGAGGCTTCGAGGTGTTGAGCAATCCAAAAGACGATCTTTCTGTCATATATGTGAGTCTTTTTCTTAAGTGTCTCGTGCGTCTCCCCATAAACATTCCTTTACAGACCATGGGCGGCCTCATGCCAGACGCAATGGCATGCGCGCCCCCGGAAGTCAAGAAAGAGGGTTGGTCTGCCCTCAAAGAGTGAGTTTTCAGTTTCCGACACTCACAATATCATGCAGCCACCTTTCTAATGAATGAACAGCGTACCAGTATCAGCTGCGGACGGATACGCTCTCGGTCTACTTTTACACGCTGTCTTCAATCCCACTCACCCACCACCACCAACTGCTCAGCCTCCTCATCCACCACCTCAAGTTTCTTCCAGGGGTGCCATACCCCTGTCCGTCTTTTCCTCCTTCAAAAAACTCCTTAACCCGAATGCAAAATCACGGATGTCGCCCAAAAACCTACTAGACATTGGTATGGCAGAGTCGGGCGGAGAAGGACATGGATTTTTCGTACATAACCGGCTTGTCAAGGTCTGCGCTGGACTGGACGGATTCACCCTGAGTAGTGAATCTGATAAGGCATCTTTACTACGGTATGTGTTACTTTTCAGACGCCCACCATTTACTCAGTGGCTTGGACTAGCACGCTAAAGGAATCCGCATCTTCATTTCCCCCCGAATTCGTCTCTTATCGTATTCTCCCATGCCTTGCCTCTGCCCTTGAGTTCGGCGGTGCCTCTGCAGCAACCATCGTCCCTCTCGTCCTCCAATTCGGAAAGAACGTTGCACCCGATGACTATGGCTCAGTCGTCGTGGCACCCCTCGTCAAACTTTTTGCGAGTGCCGACCGTGGCACACGCATTGCGCTTCTCGATAGTCTCCCCGAGTTTGTCGAGAAACTGGATAAGAAAACAGTTGTTGATAAAATTTGGCCAAACCTGGTATGAAAAATATTCATGCTTCATCTATTCTTACATGGCAATTCATTTCATCTTCATCCGCGCAGCAAACTGGCTTCACTGACACTGTTGCTATCATTCGAGAAGCTACTGTCCGCGCTATCGTTCTACTTTCCCCCAAGGTATGTTGACTTTGAAGGTGTGACCAATGTCGCTAATGATGATTTCTCAAGTTATCTGACCGTATACTCAACAACGACCTCCTCCGCCATCTCGCCCGCCTCCAATCGGACCCAGAAGCTTCCATCCGGACTAATACATGTATTCTTATCGGCCGGCTGGGCCCTTCGCTAGGATATAATACCAAGCGAAAAGTTCTCGTTCCTGCATTTAGCATGGCGCTGAGGGATTCGTTCGTCCACGCTCGCGTGGCAGGCGTTATGGCATTTATGGCAACCGCGGAGTGCTTCGAGATTGAGGATGTGGCCAGTAAAGTCGTTCCAGCTATTCTAGGCGCTACGCTGGATAAAGAAAAGTGAATCTGCAGCTCTCGTTCTACTGCTTTGATGTATGCTAATGGCTACAAATGTACAGACTGGTTCGTGATCAGGCATTCAAAGCTGTCGAGCTTTTTGTCAAGCGTTTAGAAACCCACGCTTCGACTATGGTATGTCTGTAGTACACAGCCCAGTTTGTATTACTTATCCCCCTTTTTCACAGCCAGAGACAGCATCCACAGAAGACGGCGGGGACGATCTACCTGCGAGGCTCCCAGGTGCATACACACAGGCTGGCCTTGTGAACTCAGCGACGGGCGCTGCAGCCGCTCTCACAGGGTGGGCTGTATCGTCCCTTGGCAAAAAGGCACGTTTGATTTGTTTTTCTTGATATCGATGACTTACAAAAATCTATCGCTCAGCTTGCCCCTGCTGACATGCAAACCACGATCTCAAGTACCATCGAAGGATCAACACTAACACCAACCATCAATGGTAGCGCCAATCCTTTGCCTGTGACACCTGTTTCTCCCTCCGCAAATCCAGTAAGATGCAAAGGTCTACAACTGGGTGGGCATAAAGCCCCAACTTCTACACTCGCTGAAGAGGTTGCCAACGAGGCAGGGCGGGGTCGTTCGTGGAATGACGATTTGATCGACATTAATGCCGATGAAGGAGATTGGAGTACGTCCTTTGACCTTTCGAGATATCACTGGAACCAAACTGAGGTCATTTTTATTTGTAGGCGCATTCGAGAGTGCTCCACCTGCTGTAGAATCAAAACTAGCAAGTACGACCGATGGTCTAGGATTCGGTATATCGCTGCGGCCCAGTTCTCCAAGTATGTATTGCTTCCTTCTCCATAATGTCCCTGCTGATTTATCTGATACAGTTCCAGACGAATGGGGTGCAATGGCATCATCGTCTCGACCTACAAGTCGCTCGTCTACATCACGTCCCTCCCAGATCTCACGCACGCTCTCACCACAACCCCGCAGGTCCATCGTGCCTTCCCCTCTCGCACCAGCGTTCTCACCCGCTTCAAGCACTCGATCAACACCCATATCATCCCCTCGACCTCTCCCAAATACTGCTGACAACACACCGCCGACTAGTATGGCTGGGATGTCGAAGGAGGAGAAGGCGGCTGAGATGGCCAGGAGGAAGGAGGAGAGACGGTTGGTGAGTGTTTTGTCACTTTGTTTGGAGATGTTGCGGCTTATACTTATTGACTTTTTGCAGCGAATTGAGAAGCTGAAGGAACAGAAAAAGAACGCTGCTGCTGCCGGAAAGGTTTGAGTATGATAACGTTGTGAACACTCGTGCTTATGCGATGATGCACGGAGTGACTGGGAGACTTTATTTGACCACGACATGATCATCATTTTATAGTGTGAACCACCTGCATCTGGGATACGGCATATGTCCGGCGAGTTCCTTCATCATGCGCATTGTCGCCGAGCTAGGATCCAGTATTTAATGCTAAGGGCGCACAGTATATCCTTCAGAACATTAAATATTCAATTAGTACTACCACTCTACTGCACATCTATAAGTTGTCTGATGATCTCTACGCCAAATCTACTACAGCGAGTACATTCCTTCCTGCTTGACCCCGCTTCCTGTAACAGATTCTACCCAAATAACCGTTGAATGCCAATTTGACATTCCACGTCATTCTCAAATACGAGGGGAACGACTCTGTCGCTTCAACCTCTTTGATATCGACCCCTGGCCCAACAATGCCCGAACAGGGCTTATCCATACCGCTAGCGTCGATCGTAAACCCATAGAACTCTGTTCCATCCCTTTCGTTATGAAGTACGCAGATACCACGTGCATGCCCGTCAAAAGACGTGGTAAACTTCATGGTGTTAGCATAGCCTGGAACAGAGAAAAGCTGGTCGGTGGAGAGAGATATATTCCCCAGTTTCTGCCCTGGCAGAGGAGGGGATAAAGTTACTCGGTGAGCAAAGTACTTCGTCAAATTGAGTCTCATGCAATGGGTGAGGAATTTGATTTGGGTTTGTCCTGTGACAGCGCTAGTCATAGAGTCGCATAAGAGCGAGACTCGTTCGATATCGAGATAGCAATGTCCTTCGTGAGTGAGTTCAAGAGTAGGTGGGGATGCGCTGGTAACTCCCGCCGATGGGAGAGCGAATGCCTGGATGATCGCACGGCAGTTTCCTCCTTCGTCGAGCTGGCTGACCATAGTGAGAGGGGTAAACATTGCGAGAATGTGGGTTTCGGTAGCTATGAGACGCTTTAGGTATGTCTCCTGCGCGCAAGTGACGTCGAATTTGGGGTCCTATATTTCATGATGAGAGACGCGTACGACGTCCAAGGATTTTATACGTACGATGATAGAGCTTGGTAGCGGAAAGCGGTACAGGACGCGGGTGCGAGTATCCACCGCCAAATTCAAAGTCCCAGTCAAATGATCGCTCATGCAAAGCAAGCGCTTCCCAGCAGATAGCTGTGACATTCCCATCCCGATCACATCGCCAGGAATCACCATGGAGAATTCCAACAAAGGACCATCAGAAGAAAAACGAATGGAGAGCAGTTTGCTATCAAAAAATCGTTCAGTCTATAAATGCGATAGTTGGGAGCAACTAACTGAGAGAACGACACGCTGCTGCGAGCGCTTTCCATGACGATGGCATGCATGATACATCCTCCGTCCGCTGCCTCAGAAGTTGCGCTTTTGAACGACAGTATCTGAGCGCCTTCAGCGTGATAGATGACGTGGCGCAGTCCGCGCTCCAGATCGTAGCACAAGATGTCGGGACCGCTAATGTGCGGGATGACAAGCCACAAGCCAGCCACCACTTCCCAATGGTCTCCTTGCAAGGCGGACCACTCGGGCTCAAACCAAGTCGCCTTGGAAGTTATCGTTAGAGCTTGCTTGTTCCACTTGACGCCGACTTGAGTGCTTTTGACAAGGGTGGTTTCTAAGAACTCGCGAGACTGAGAGTCGAGTGGTCCGAGAGGACGAGGAAGTTTTGCATGTTTATATGCATCGTGCCATATGGCCGTGTGGAATGTCAAGTCGCGAAGGTCTTTGCACGCCTATATCAATCATTACAAACACATTCAGTATGAATCAATGTGAAGGGATATGATCCGCAAACGATGAGCAGTAATTTCTCACCAGTCGAAGGCAGATGATTTCGCGGACAGAAAGAAAGGACAGGACACGGTACAAAACATCATGTGGAAGACTGGTCAGCGTCATGGTCGGTGCTCAAAGATACGTTATAAGCGCGCCAAGTCCACGGCATGATGCATCAGGTCAACAGATGGAAGCGAAGAAGTGCCTATTCGCTACTAGTAGTATCGGCTTTCGTCAATGTTTGCATTGCGTGTGAGCACCAAATTCGAAATTCAAGCTCAAGCGGCAAGCTGCGATCCGACTCGATCATGATCGATTGATCATCTGGAATAGTCTGCAACCAATTTGTCGATACAACTATAACAGTTCTTCAACAACCCGCATTCAAGAATGATCTTAGTTTGATTGTGTGTATTATGCGGCCCATCAGTCGCGTTTGCGTCCACAGCTCAGTCGAACTGACTCAGTGCTCGACCTCAAGCACAATTCATAAGTCGACTTCCCGCGCCAGTGACTACCCCGATAAATCTTTAAGAAGTTGTTCCTTCGACCGTTTCCTTCCATCTCCTGGAGTTCCCTCGCGCTCACCCAACTTGAATGCTTAGCGCCTGAAGCCAATACAGCAGTAAATATTGCCATGAGGCTTGCGGTCAAGGTATTGCTGTGCATGAGGCCGCTGACTCTTTCAACTTCTTGTCACACTCAGGCTCTACTTTGCACAGACTGATCGTCGAACTCAACTATTCAGCATGAACAACCAAAATCAATTGGGGGACTCGAGATCAGGTCCTCCTCCACACATCGAGACACCTAACGAACCAAACGCCACGGAACGCCCGGTACGTGGCTGATGTTCATCAAGTTGCACTTGAAACGCTGACTCTTGTCAATGCATCCCTTGTCTAGGGCCGACCCCGTGGCAAAATATGTCGGTTTCTGGGGAAGGTCACGAGTGGCGCAATAAAAAAGATTGCTGTGAGTCGAAATCAATAGTGAGTGCACTGTGATAAGGCTGATATCACACAAGCGCTCGAATTTGAAGGATTCACGCAGCCACGACCCTGTTCTCCCAAACGTCGATTGTGAAGGTGTTTCATCAATTCCGAATATCGAGGTACGTCACCTTTCCGTTTATGCACTCTCCGTAACTTCTGTTTACCAGATTCGGGATGCTCCCCCTGGTACAAAACAAAGCGCCGATCCCCAATCGGCACTTCGACAGGCAAACGAGGCTGCCAAAGGCATGAATACACTTTCAGGACGTGTGACATCTGGACTTTCCGCCGCACAAAATGCATCAACAGATCTCGAGGATGCATGTAAACTCGGGGACACATATCTTCGGCCTCTCAGAATATTTGACAGCGTTATCGGGAAGCTCGCGGATGTATGGGCCCATTTCTCTTGGTTTGAACTGAACTGATCCCTTTTCATAGGTGCACCCTTATGCAAAGATGACACTGGGCCTACTGTCTTCTGCATCCAAAGTACGCATTGTTTCACTCCGGGTCTTATCTTATGCTCAGCTGCCATCCATGTAGATAATTCTCGCTCAAACAGATCGCGACCAAGGGATACTCCGGCTTCTCGAGAAGTTAGGTCAAGTGTACGATTTCATGATGCAAGACAAGACTCTTGGCGGAATTCCGTCGATGCAGGGGATCGTGGGACGGATAGTTCAGCAGACTCTTGAGTGCTCCCAGTTCATCAAGGATTACTCTGCGACAAAAAACTTCTGTGAGGAACCCATGACTTATTGTGCTTTGCTCGCTCGCTCATTATCTATTCTGTACTATTGTTGTAGGGAAGAGACTCGGGAAAAATGTTATCTCGGAAGCAGAAAATACGACTCAGCAGTACATCGGCGTGTTGGACGCGCTCATGCAAAGCTTCCGGGACCAAGTCACCCGTGATGTAGAGATATTCGTCCACCGTACAGGTAAGGATTGCACGTGCTTCCGAGTTGACATCTATTCACACGTCTCTAGGTGATACACTGGACCTCAGCGGTATGACATATGCAGAAGGCGCGGGACTAGATACCAGGAAGCAATGCCTACCCGGGACGCGTACGGAAATCTTGTCGGAGATCACGGACTGGGTCAACAGTACTGAAGACGACGTCCAGCGTGTGCTCTGGCTATCTGGCCCTGCAGGCAAGGGCAAGTCGGCCATCGCCCACACGATTGCAAACTGGTTCAACGATGTGGGAGGGCTCGGTTCTTGTTACTGCTTCGATCACCAGCGAGACGCCGAGCGTCGTCATGAAAAGATTTTTTCTACGATCGCGCGCGACCTGGCGGACCGTGATCCAGAGATGAGACGATCACTGGCAGAAGCAGTCAAAGATGCGAATTCGCTAAAGACTACAGCGGACATCGTTCAGCAGTGGGACAAGCTTCTGATGAAACCACTTGGGAAGCCCTCAGGGTCAATCGTAAGACCGGTCGTCATCGTGATTGACGCGCTGGACGAGAGTGGTGGAGTCGAGACACGGCTTTGTATTCTTCGCATTCTTGCAGGTAAACTAGGTGTTCAACGAATCATGGAACTCCCAGCCAACTTCCGGATCATCGTCACTTCTCGCCCGCTTCGGGACATCGAGGCTGAGCTCTCAGGTGCTCGGCATATCCGACGGATGTCCATGGACGAGATTTCATCAGCCACAGCAGAGCGCGACATCTGCACTTACGTATCGAAGGAGCTCGAAGGGCTCTCGCATTTTGAGGACAGAGAATTCACAACGCTCGCTGAAAAAGCTGATGGGCTTTTCGAGTGGGCGCGTCTCGCCTGCAGATACATCAAAGAGTCCCCTGCCTTATCTCCAATTGAGTCCTTCACTCATGTCACATCACGTGATCCTTCCGAGCGCGAAAACTTGTTGTATGATATGTATCAGCTCATTTTGACAGGAGTTATGCAAAAGGATAAATCTACGCACAGCGCGTCTCAGCACAAACAGCTAGCGAGATTTCGTTCTGTGATGGGACAAATCCTTGGCGCAGCTGAGCCCCTCTCTTTGGAGTCCCTCAATACGATGCGGAGCCATTTTCCCGACAAAAACGAGCATTACGAAGTGCAAGTCATGGTCGAACATATGGGAGCCCTTCTCAGCGGCACCACCGACTCATCCACCCCCATCCGACCCCTTCATGCCTCCTTCCGCGATTTCCTTACAGACCGTGAATCCAGCGGAGAGTTCTGCGTTGACGTGTCGAATGCGCAACGAGACCTCGCTTTCGCATCGCTTCGAGTAATGGAACATAAATTGTCCTTCAATATCTGTGATCTAAAATCATCGTATCTCCCCAACTCCGAAGATCCCGGTCTGCGAGGACGAGTTGAAAAAAGCATCCCCCCACATCTATCCTATGCCTGCCGATCCTGGCCTGTCCACGTACAAGCAACTGACTTCGACCCAGACCTCGCCAAAGAAATAAAATCATTCTTTGAGCATGAACGACTGTTCTTCTGGCTCGAGGCACTCTGCCTTATCAACGCGCTCAGCGGCGCAGTTCCCGTCCTTCCGCATGTTGCCAAGTGGTTGAAGGTGAGCACATGGTTATCGAGTGTCAGATAACATGTTCACTAACACGGAATCGCAATTACAGGGTCAGACTGGATACGAAGAAGCCTCGTCCGCTGCAATGGACGTGCAGAGATTTATTCAAGTCTTCGGCGGCATCATTTTGCACAGCACACCCCATCTCTATCTATCAGCATTGCCATTCTCGCCCGTCAACTGTGCACTATCCAGAACGTTTTCTGCACGGTTTCCCAACTGTCTTCGTGTGGCATCTGGACGTGATCTCAACTGGACAGCTGTTCAGACTGTGATCAAGGGGCACACTCGTAAAGTTAAATCAGTCTCGTTCTCGCCGGATGGGACTCTCATTGCGGCTGGATCGGATGATGGCACTGTGCGTCTGTGGGATACACTAACGGGGCAGCCAGTAGGTGAGCCCTTGCTGGGGCACACTGACTCAGTTTTGTCGGTTTCATTCTCACCGGATGGGACACACATCGCGTCTGGCTCGGAGGATAATACTGTGTGGTTGTGGGATGTAGCAACGCAGCAGCCTGTCGGGGAACCCTTATCAGGGCATACTGGGTCGGTCAACTCAGTCGCGTTCTCGCCAAACGGAACTCGCATCATGACAGGTTCGACGGATACCACTATTCGACTGTGGGATGCAGCAACGCGGCAACCAGTTGGTGAACCCTTACTGGGGCACACCAACGGGGTTAACACAGCATCGTTCTCGCGGTATGGAACTCGCATTGTGTCTGGTTCAGACGATCAGACTGTCCGGTTATGGGAAGCAGCAACGGGACAGCCAGCCGGTGAGCCCTTGCTGGGACACATTGGTGCAGTTAACTCCGTCTCGTTCTCTCCGGATGGGACTCGTATCGTATCTGGTTCGGACGATGGGACTATTCGGCTGTGGGATGTGGCGACGGGGAAGCCTGTCTGTGAGCCCTCAGAGGAGCATGCTGATTATGTTCGTTCAGTTTCGTTCTCACCAGATGGAAGCCGCATTGTGACAGGTTCTGCCGATAGGACTATTCGCTTCTGGGATGCAGCAACAGGGCAGCCAGTTGGTGAACCCTTGTTGGGGCACACTGATTGGGTCAGGTCGGTCTCGTTCTCACCAGATGGCACTCGCATCGTTTCTGGTTCGGACGATATAACTATCCGACTGTGGGATGCAGCTACCGGGCAGCCAGTTGGTCAGTCATTGCGGAGACGCGCAAAATTCATTACCTCAGTTTCGCTATCGCCGGATGGGACCCAATTTGTGACTGGTTCTCAGGATGGCACTGTCCAGCTCTTGAATGCAGCGACAGGTCAGCCAGTCGGTGAGCCCTTGTTGGGGCACACTAGTCGTGTCTACTCAGTCTCGTTCTCTCCGGATGGGACTCGCATCGCAACTGGTTCTGAGGATAGAACTGCCCAGCTGTGGGATGTGGCGACAGGGAAGCCTGTCTGTGAGCCCTTGGAGGGGCACACTCAGTCGGTTAACTCGGTCGCGTTCTCGCCAAACAGAACTCGTATCGCAACAGGTTCGCAGGATCACACTATTCGACTGTGGGATGCGGGGACAGGTCAGCTACTTGATGAGCCCTTACGTGGGCACAGTGGTGCGGTTACCTCGGTGTCGTTCTCGTCGGATGGGACTCGCATTCTTTCTGGTTCGGATGAGATGACTATCCGGCTGTGGGATGCAGGAACAGGGCAGCCAGTTGGTGAGCCCTTGAAGGGGCACACTGATTGGGTCAGATCAGTCTCGTTCTCACCAGATAGGACTCGCATTGTTTCTGGTTCGGATGATAAGACTATCCGGTTGTGGGATGCAGGAACGGGGCAGCCAGTTGGTGAGCCCTTGTTGGGGCACACTCGTTGGGTCCGATCGGTCTCGTTCTCACCAGATGGTACTCGCATTGTTTCTAGTTCCGATGATCAGACTATCCGGCTGTGGGATGCAGTTATGGGGAAGCCAATCGGCCAGCCATTGCGGGGGCACACTTCTTGGGTTACATCAGTCTCATTCTCGCCGGATGGCACTCGCATCATTTCTGGTTCATCTGATGGTACTGTCCGAGTCTGGTATGCAGCGATCGGGAAGTCATTGCAGGATCACGCCGAAGAAGACTGTTCACCATCCTCCCCGCACAACAGTCGTATCCCATATCCAACAATGGCCGTCCCCGCACCCAACACTGTGAACGAACACTTCATTTGCTTCTCATCCCGCTCAACCCATGCGCTGCGTGACACTGAGCTACTCGCGCACACCCCTCATGATGACCGCAGATCGACGTTTGCTCTTCTTGGAGATGATGGATGGATGACGGGACCCAATCGTCGGCTCTTATTCTGGGTACCACCCGCTTCTCGAAGCCCATTTTATAATCCTTGGACTGCATTTGTGATACCCAGAGGCGTTGAGCTTGATTTGAGTCGCATGGCACATGGGACACGCTGGCAGAACTGCTACAAGGGGTGAGTTTCTAACCTTTTCCATTACTTGCAGCTAACCAATTCGATCCTTGTAGCTCTTGATTGCGTTCTGGTGAATCGATCTGTAGAGATACCTGAGACATTTTGTCGATCTAGTTCATATGACATCGCACGGCTACTGGCTCCGTGTTCATGATCATGGACATCACGATGACGGATCAGGCATAAGATTTCATCCAGGGTAAGTATTCTTCTGAAGCCAACGCTTTACTCCGAACATCCAGTTTGGCACTCCAAGCCATATTAATGCAGTAGTAGCACGCCCGTATCACGACAACTAGTACACAGCCGGAAGTCTTGTCGACCGCAAACAGATGCTCGTTTATTTGATCATCATAGGCCTAATATACATAGTGTCACCCTACGCTCATAATCAACATCAAAAGATCGCTGGCGGTAAACAATGAACTTAGTGCATAGTCTATGTTCCGACCTATACGGATGTCGACCATGAAATCCCGGTACCAGCCCGAAAGAGCCGGTTCCTGGTTTAATTCTTTTAGTCTTGGGCCTTAAGGGCTAGACGTAAGGTACACGTTTATTATTAGGATTACCCCGATTTGTAAACTTCTCAATCGGTGGGTCATCAGACGCTGCACATGGTCGTGTTCCCCTTTGCCAGCCTGCCCATTTGGGAGGTGGAAAGGGATTCGAGCACGGACCGCGGGTCTGTGCACTCCCACTGACATATGCTTAAGAAGGAGGATTCCTACGTAGAACTAGAAGTACAAGTGGTTGGGGTAGCGGTAGCCCCCTGATGAGACCTTTCGCAAGGTCGAAACCACTGCTACCGATCCACTTTACTTACCTCCCTCTCTGGTCGTCGTCAGAGCCTTACCTTCGGGGACGGCTGACTGCGTCAGCCATGAAGGAGGTGGACAGCCTAGTAGGATACATAGACCGATTTCTACGCTGCCTCGTTCCTCGGCGCGCAGAAACGTTACATGTCGCACCCAAAAATTACTGGCCCGTCAGTGCGGACTCAACATTCGCCCTCGTGGACTGCACTGTCCGTTCCAGTATTGCCATAAACATCCACCACAATACTCTTCTGGACTTCGATCAGTGGTAAAAACATACAGCTCGAGCCCCAGACGATCATGAATAAGAATTGGTAGTAGTACGAACCGGGTGTGATGCCTTTTGGTGTAATGTTTTGATTGTCGAAAGCTACTAGGTATGAGTAGAAGCACGCGGCTTCCGAAGCAGGAACATCGTTTGAGATCGTCGGCGAGTATTTAACCTGGTGAATGTGTTCAGCTGATAAAGCATAAAGCATAAAATGACGACGCACACGATACCAAAAACAATATTGCATAGCTGCTCAGAGTGTCAGCTTGGAGTCAAGGATGATGACCGAATCAGAAAGACGCTTGCTCTGGACTTGAACAAAACCAACGAACGCGAGATCATTTGCTAGAATGAAAAACTGATTGAAGTTAGTTTTGGAGGTAGACTATTTTTGATGTCCGCTTACTATGATGACCACTAAAATGGCGAAAAACCTACATGAAATAAGTCTTCGAGTCACACAGAATAGACCATCAGATGTAGACATGACGTCACTGGTGTTGATGCTATGTATATGATAGGAGGCAGATGAGGGTTCTAAGGGCAACGAGGTGAACCTTCACGTAGAGGTGGGCCAACTGACATCCTACCTGTTCATGCCGTTAACTTGCGATGTTTTCGGAGATACATCAACCATCGGTCCATCCAACCCCCATGGTTGGCCGCGAGACCGAAGGACCTGCAGGTATGTGTTGAGGTACGTACGAAGACGCGTTGTCCAAAGATATTCCACATGGGAAAGTATAGACTATTCAAACTACAGTTCAGTAGTTAGATCGTCGAATCCTGAGCGCTCATTACCTACGCAATTCAGGGAAAAGGCAATGCGTGTATCAGGGTAAGACTCGGAGACGTACAGATTCACAGCATAGGCTATGATAGGCTGTATCATGTCAATGTGGCAAACGTCAGGCAAATACAAAGTGACATATACTAATGACATAATAATATGATATGAAGCCTGGTCGAATGGAGAGAAACCAGCAGTGTTTGTACCGGCAGCGTCTCTTGTGATGAAGAGTGAATGGACAAGAGTAGATGTCACGCACTACGCCAAGCATGATGCAACAGATAAAATTTCCCAGTGAAAAGTCCTTCGAGTGTGGCAAATTGTACCCAATTATCGTTGACATGTGCCAAGTTGGCCCTTAACAGGTATCACATAGTATCGTAAGGCTGAAAACTTTTTTCAACAATTACTGTCACATATTCTCTCGGAGCATGTGACTTATGTAACGCTACTCCGAACTGTTAGACATGATCGTGGTTGGCATGTTATTTGATGTTATCTATCGGTCGCCACAGATCAGCTGAATCGACTCAACTCTGACGCTGTTTAATGTTCTTGACTTTAAGCACTGGTTCATGAGTCGATTACCCTGCTACGAATCTTTGAGACGACGTTGCTTCGACTTCCTTGCGGTTTCCGGAGTTCTCTGGCGCACACCCAATACTTGGCGCCTGAAGTCAATACAGCAGTAAATATTACCTCGAGGCTTGTAGTCAAGGGTCCTGCATTTAAATGAGATGGAACCCCTTCTTTCTTTCTCCGCTTCTTGTCGCACTCCACCTCGCTCAGACTAATTATCAACCCCAGAGTTTATTCACCATGAACGACGCCAATCAATTGGGGGACTCAAAGTCAGTTCCTCCTCCGGATATCGAAACACTAAACGAAACAAACGCTGCTGAGCGCCCGGTAGGTGGCTGATGTTCATGAAGTCGAAATGCTGACTCTTGTCGACACGTCCTTTGTCTAGGGCCGACCCCGTGGCAAAATCTGCCGGTTTCTGGGGAAGGTTACAAATGGCGTAATAAAAAAGATTTCTGTGAGTCGAATTCAATGCTGAGCGTACTGGGATAAGGCTGATATTGTACACAAGCGCTCGAGCTTGAAAGATTCACGCAGCCGTGACCCTGTTACCCCAGTTGTCGATCGTAAAGATGTCTCATCGATTCCGAATATCGAGGTAGGTCGCCTTTTAGTTCATGCACTTTGCATAAATTCTGTTGGTGCAGGTTCAGAATGTTTCCCCTGGTGCGAAACAAGGCACTGATCCCCAATTGGCACTCCGAGACGTCAACGAAGCTGCCAAAGGCATGAATCTACTATCGGGACCTGCGGCATCTGGAATCTCTGCTGCACAAAATGCACCAGCAGATGCATGTACATTCGAGGACACATATCTTCGACCTCTCAAGATATTCGATGCTGTTATAGGGAAGCTCGCGAATGTATGATTTCTCTCTTCCTCATCAGAACTAGACTAATACCGTTCTACAGGTACATCCGTATGCAAAGATGGCATTGGGTGTGCTATCTTGCGCATCAAAAGTACGTTCTTCTTCGCTCTTATTTATATTCCCTGCTCAGTCGTTCGGCACGCAGATAATTCTCGCTCAAGCGAATCGCGACGACGCGATACTCAGCCTCTACATGAAGTTAGGTCAAGTGTATGGCTT
>JABBWF010000295.1:0-42346 GCA_016647645.1 Suillus variegatus | reverse complement strand
GTTACTACAGTTGTGACTTCGGATGCGTCCCCCTCTCCGCCTAAGCCCAAGAGCAGGCGACGGAGACGCAGGTCCAGTAATTGATACTCTCGAATTGCCATGTATTATAATTTACTCGTGCTACATTATTGAAGTGTTATCCCCGACCCCGACTTTAGTGGGAGAGGGTTTTGTCGGGTTATAATTTACTGCTCTCTGCATTGAACAGGATCTCTCACAGAGCTCCTGGGCTTTTTTATAACTTTCATTTGAGGCCAAATCCGACTTAGCCAGAAATGACAGCGATGAACTGTTCCAATAGCGATGTAGGGTCACGTGGCACTTTTTCCTTGAGTGAGAATAGTTTGATGTTATGTACGATATCGGACATTCCGAGAGGCATTCCGAGAGCCCGAGACTGTCAAATGGACGGTCAGTGATAGGTACTTCCCTCGAGGGCCGCTGATCGCGTGATCCATCGATGGTATAGCAAGACGATCTGCTTACGATGAGCACGATGATGGGCCCATCACGCATCTTGAAGATCGGAGAACAAAGGGGGGAACAGGCAGCGAGAGAAGCCCTCGATCTTCCGAATCTCTTCTACAGTTCCATTCCAGTTCTCCACCAGACGTCTGTACCGGGTTTCTTCCGCTTCTGCATCGACCCCTGGGGTGCCATCTGAATGACTCGCAGGAGGTTTATCAAGGAGGGAGCTGAGGTCTCTGAATCTCTTCATTAGAGTCACTGCATAATCAGGAGCCTGTCAAGAGGCGTGCGCAGTCGTGCCATTTGGGTCCAAATGATATTCGTGCCTTGCTCCAACAGCTCAACGCGTGCTTTGATTATCACTGGCAGCCTTTTGGCGTAACTGTTAAGGGACGACAGTCTTAACTACTAACAGGTCGCCGCGTTTGACTGGCCAACTTGTATTAGTAAGAATTGAGTGGTAATATCAAATTCAAGTTGTACGTATGTAATGCCGAAACGGTTTACCAGAACGGGACAAGATTCTTGGCAGTGGACACGGCGACACTATAAGTTGGCTCTCGTCGGCGAGGTGAGCCTCAAAGCTCCGCTGCAGGCTACCATACAGTACTTGCGCTGATGGCTTTTGCTATTGCTCTGCTGTGCCTTCTTCTAACAGGCCTCCTTGGTATCATCATTTTTACTGCTTACACAAATAAACTTGCTAGACATTCAGCACGAGCTCGCCATGCCATCATCAAGAATCTTGGCATCTCCACCACATCAAACCCTCAATTCATCGGTTTCTTCCATCCTTACTGGTATGTTTTTCCGCCAAGGACTGGGCAATGTTTAACTCGTGGGATTTTTGTAGCAATGCAGGTGGGGGAGGCGAACGTGTCCTCTGGACTGCTATAGCGGCTACCCAACGTGCACATCCTAACTGCGTCTCATTAGTATATACTGGAGACGTCGACGCGACAAAAGAACAGATTATAGCTCAAGTCGAAGCACGCTTCAATATCTCTCTTGATCCCAAATCTTTACACTTCGTCTTCCTAAAGAGAAGACGTTTAGTGGAGGATGCCGCTTGGCCGCGTTTTACACTTCTTGGCCAGAGTCTTGGGTCCATGTTCCTCGCTTGGGAAGCTTTATCCCAAGTCATCCCAGACTTATACATTGGTAGGTCTACTTGTTTTGGATGTTGCAGGGCTATCGGTGCTCATACCGCTTAGACAGCATGGGTTACGCTTTCACATTCCACATAGTTGCATGGATCACTAAGGGATCCATACCTATGGGTGCATATATCCATTATCCAACAATCAGTACGGATATGCTGGCCCGTGTGAAGGCCAGAAAGGTGGGTCATACCAACCGCGGAGACGTCGCAGGCTCGTTGGTATTGAGCCGGGGGAAGATGTGGTGAGTACAAGTGATCCACCTTCCACCTTTTACATTCTCGCTCTGTTTAGAATTTTATCTCCTGCTGCGGTTCCGTTTGTGACTGGTACTTATCATAACACACCTCATAGGTATTACCGTTTCCTAATGTATCACTACTCCTTGGCGCTCTCCCGCCCTTCCTTTATTATGGCAAACTCCAGCTGGACAAAGAATCATGTCGATGCAATACTCTCGCACTCCGACCCCGTCATGAACGTAATGCACTTTCTCAACCCCCTTTTTATCCTTCGTCTCTTTGCGACTACGTTCAAGTCAAAGAGAACTCCACGTCGATTCGGCAAGCAAGAAACCAGAAGCCAATATTGTCTACCCGCCATGCGATACCCGCGAGATGGCACAATTCCCATTGGACGAGAGGGAAAGAATCATCCTGAGTATCGCACAATTCAGGTATATTTCTATTCTACTTTACATTTGTTACTGGAGCTCAAATGTCGCTCATAAAGGCCAGAAAAAGACCACTCTGCTCAACTTCGCGCTTTTGCGCAGTTATTGGCCGATCACCCAGCTTATACTTCTGGCTCCTCTTCTGTGCAACTTTTCCTACTGGGTGGCGCACGTAACGCGGACGACCACGCCCGCGTGCAGTCTCTTAGAGATCTCGCAGAAAAACTCAAGATAACCCCCTACGTCCAGTTCATCGTCAACGCAAGTTACCCAGGAAATGCTCGGCTGGCTCGCAATGGCTAGCATCGGGCTCAGCACGATGGTGGACGAACATTTTGGAATCAACGTCGTTGAATTCATGGTGCAGATTCCCTGTTTTACTTTGTTTCGTATAGCAACTTACCTCGGGTGAAACTAGGCTGCAGGTGTGATTCCTGTGACGCACGCTTCCGGCGGTCCACTTCATGATATTGTTGTACCTCTGGACGGTGAAGCAACGGGATTCCATGCACGTGATCCGCAGAGCTTTGCGAACGCCATGCACACGGTGCTGAGCATGAGTAAGTCGGAGCAGCGAGCGATGAGGACGCGTGCACGTACCTGGGCTGTAAGCGCATTCGCCGAGGAGCGCTTTGTGGAGGGTTGGGAAGCTGCTTGGAAAGGGTGGGTCATATGAAGGAGGTGCCAAGTCATTCACAGGGGCACTCGTCCCCGATATTCTCGTGTTCGTGTTTTTATCACCATTGAACCGAGAATGCCACTTGCGGATGGAAATTAGCCCCTGCTGGCATTTGGTGAGACGTGAGTCCTTGAGGCAGGAACAATCCACCTTATGCGCAATGTTCAGAGCTTTCTCAGTTCAGCTAGGAATATAGCCTTTTCTATCACATGCGTCTCCGTCGCGGTGGATAATTAATTCAGTGATTTGACCGTTATCTGCAGCTTCCAGTCTGTGAACAGCAGTGACAAGTGGTTTTTAATCTAAGGTAGCAATAATTTATAATTCGCGTGGTTCATTGGTTCATTGACTTGCCTCACGTTCATTTCCGTAGAGACGCTCAGTTTATTCTTTGCATTTACAGGTTTATCGTCGAGGCTCCGTACCGCGCCACTTCGGTGATCGACAAGCGTGCCTACCACTGACATGCATGTCAATTATGACATGTATGATTGCCCCAATATATCCTGTGACGCACTCGCAATATTACACCATCGCTTTGAGACCCGCAATATATCTTTCGCGTATGGCTACTATTTAAATCGCTTGTCTGTTATCACAGTTCCGTATGAGTGAGTTTCAGACATTCTGGTGGTTACCACTACTGTGTTTCTGTGGCAGTTGAACACGCTCGCAACGAGGCAATCTCATTATCTGGTGCCTGTGGGCTGCCCAGAAGACGGCTCACCTGCAAAGTTCAAACGCAGTCGGAGTGTAGTGCGTTTTGATGTCTGTCAGGCTAGAAGACATGTCACGTGCAAAAACCAAGCACTAGCAAGGGATTCCAGGAGATCTGTCAGGAAGATTCTCATGGGACAGGAAACGGTAAAGCACAGCTGGTGCCAGTACAATGCCTGAGAACTGAAGGTGATAAGAGATCTCATCCGCAGGAATCGCTGTTCAGAGGAGTCGAGGACTTGGTGCGGGCTCGCCGTTACGATGGATAATAATTTACTTGTCCTACATTGAGTGTTGTAATTCAAAACCTACACCACTGAAGTGTTATACTATGAAGTACATACAGATCTCAACTTCTATTTCCACACAGATGGAATTTTGGGGATAACGTCTGCCCACCGTGACAAGCGATTCTCTTCCCATTCTTCTACGTAAGAAAGACCGGCGTTGGCACGGCGTCCTTCCTCCACTCTCAGACGTTTTTCAGCATCACACCAGAAGAATACCCACGAGCCCATCCGCATATGGCCGGAGCTACGCTCAAAGTACCACTTGTTAATGGGGTTATCATCACGACTCCGCCAAACAAGGTCTCGGCCTTCACCCTTGCCCTCCTTGCCCCCGTTTGGGTTAATGGAGAACAGGTGACCCAAACCATAAGATTCGTCGTGGAGGGCGACCCACAAGAAGTCGACGGTACCGTCACCTTGATGACTAGGTAATACAGCAAATTTGTCGAGATAAGAGACGGGTTCAGAGGAATTGGGCGAGGGCTCGTTGGTGACAATGGCGGCGCCGACATAATCTCCTGCGACCACAACAAAGTCGAGATTCTGTTCTAGGCGCTTGTAGAAAGCATCAGCATCGAGAGTGCGCTTGAAGGAGGTTTCTAAGAGGTAGTTCATCTTGGCTTTATCAACGTCCGCAAGGCTGCGAATAACTTGTATTGGGAGACCGCGACGCAGAAGAGTGGGCGTGTCCCGCGTGAGTTTTCGGTTACCTTGGAGAAGTGCGTGAGGCAGGCTCGAGCTAACGGCGGGCTTGTTCGTGATGAGGTTGGCGATGAGGGAACTCGGCGAACGGTGAGAAACCATGATGGCAGATGATGTAGGCGGCATGTACGCTAAGCAGGTACGCGCGAGGGACAAATTTGAAAGCGAAGAATCCTTTTCATTGGACCATGATGGGTCGTAAGTATCGCGGATATAATCATACTCGGATGTGAGGTTGATGAGGAGATGAGGGAAGCCTGTTCTGGCATAGGAAGGTACCCCTCCTTCCCGACTGATAATCATCAGTCGCAGAGGAACGAGGTTGATGTCTTGAGAGTAGTCTGCATGGGGATCACGAGGACTTGACTTCATGTCATTGTCATCAAGCGCAGCAGCTTCGACCATGCCGCGAGCAAGGGCGCCAAGAACGTCATTAGCACCTATCCGTACTGATCTGCAGAAGGAGTCCAGGGCAAAAGGAGGAAGAACTGGGATCTCCCCGGCGCGAAGAGCAGAACGGATGGCGACAAGGTCCGAGGGAAATACATGTGCTTCAGGGGGAATAAAATTGCGAGGCTCGCGAAGCTGGTCATCATCTGGCTTAGGACCTAGTCGGACAGTGGTACCGAGGACGGGGCGCGCCTCGGCACCCTGTGCTTCTAATGCGGAGACAACTCGCATAATCTCTTCGATGAGAGCGGAGCGCTCTCCATCATCGCCCCGGATCTGATCATTTTCGACGACAATAACGCTGACAAGTCCGAGTTTCTCGAGGTAGACCATGCCCCTGGCGATGCTATCGAGCTGCTTATTTGTGAACGGACCCTGGAGTTTTACAAGAGCAGTGCGACGGTAGACAGGATTCAATATAGAAGACAGGATAGGGCTCGGGTCAGGCTTGGCCTGTTCTGGTTGTTTATCGACAGATATATCTGGGGCTTCTTTTAAAAACAAGGGCGTCGAATTATTGAGAATAGTAGATGGGAAAACGGGGCCGGCATTGTCCGAAGCTGATGGACGAACGCCAAAATTCGCGAGGTAAGATTTAGTATCCCGGAGGGAAGGATTGGCTTTCAGGAGGGAGAGAATGAAGTCCTGCTGGGAAGGTTAGCTTGTCGTGGAAAAATAAATCGAGACATACATTATCCCGCGGGTCGAGATCATCGACCTCGACAGTGGGCGGAGGTTGACGAAGACTTCGAATAGTCTGCAAAGGACAAATCGGGAGTCAATACATCCGCCATGTGTGATTAAGCTATAGTACGTACGGCATAGAAGGCCTTGAACGTCTGAGTTCGACGTGCTTTCAAGGCTGAGGCTGCAACGGAGGACAATATACGAGGCCCGTGGTGGATAGTATGTGAGAGCATGATGATGACTCGACTAGGCTGGGGGTGTGCAGCTTTTAAGCGGCAGGTGAAACGACATTTAGGAAATCCTGTACATAAGGAAGAAAGATCAGAGGAAATCTATGAAAGGAACACGCTGGCAAGGCAGCCAAGCGCCAATAGTCAGGAGTCAACCGTGACTCCACGCAGTCATAGGACAACGTCTGGCATAACTTTCTCGTTCGTATCCAGATCCTTCTAAATTGGGAAAATCTGAATCATCCATTCGTTCGGTTGAAGGTTTGCTCGAACGTTGCACGATTACAGGATCAGTGACTAACTTGTCACTTCATTTCTTGATCTGAGTCCATTTCTGCCACCCAATCGGCATATATTCTCGAGCAAAACGAACGCATCATGAGACTGGAGCTAAGCCCATTCCATCACCGGGCCCGCCGGCTGCAAGAAATGCGCGAATCCGAGTAGATGTCAGTGCTACAGAAACGTTCTGCTAACGAAAGCGATAGCGGATCTAGCGTACCCTGTCATCGTGCGTTCTATTCCGAAATATTTATAAGCATCTGCAAAACGACGAAATGAACGCTTAACTTACGCGCGTTACGGACACTTACGAACGCTTACGACTTCAGTAGCGCAGTCCTCCGATTGGTGGAAGCATTGTGGCGAAGATAACTTGTTAATACAACCGCGATAATCTACTACTACAACTGCGATAATCTACAACTGCATCAACGAGATCTACTATGAAGAAGTTGGTATAATGATTTCCACCTAGATAGCAACATTGGAGAGGTCCTAATGTTATCGCGAATGAAATTCATCAGTCTCTCATACATTCTGTGAAAAGTAGCGTAACTGAAGTCAATTTGTTTGAATACGCCGGTCGAGAACTCGTGCAGGCTGCAACATGCAGCCGTCGCAGACAATGCCATGATGTTGTCGAGACTACTGTCCGAATCAATGAATCTATCGTAGCCATCGCGAAAAGCAGCACACAACGCAATTTGAATAATTGCGTTGTGTTCAAATGGGAAGCGAAAGTCTCGACCGTCGTCTAGCTATCAATGAACTTGTCATCCTCCAAACAATGGCACTCGCAACATAGTACTACATACCTTAACTGAATTGCCAAATATATAATTGAGACTGTCATCGCAAATCAGAAATGCGACAGTTGATTTAGTGTGGTTAATCTGGACCGTCCAGTCGGTCCAAATGGATAGTTGGAGGCTGTATAAAATTTCGACGAGGTCTTGCGCAGATTGCTTGAAGCGATTGAGTATCGTAGACATCGGCGTAATGACGGTCTTGTATAGTGCAGATAGATTTTCCTCGACCCATAGTTTTCTCAAGCTATCTAATAGTTATCCCGTTAGCACCTGATAGTACCCTAGCTGTAGCACGAAGAACTCACCTTCGGTGATAATGAGCGAACACGCATCAGTAAGTGCACGTCCTACGACAGTCGTTCGACTAGATGAATCGTGGAAAGCACACTTATTCAGTGTTTCTACAACCACGTAGTTCTTAGCATCCTTCACAACGGTTTTTGAGTCCCTTTCATTGACCAAAGGTCCCGCAGTAGCACGTGTAGCTCTTGCAACAGTCGATGATGCAGAGGGGGGAGTGGTGGTAGCAAGTGGCGTCGGCTCTGGATCTGACACGAGCGACTCCCTTGGGGGTCTAACAGGTGGAAGCTTGTATCGTCGTGTTGTAGACTTTTGTACTCCCGTAGTCTCGTCTCTCTAATATATGATTAACTACAATTCAGACTTATATAAAACAAGACTTACAAAAACAACGCCATCGGTAAATTCTTGACGAGATTTTTCCGCACCACGAAGAGGCAAATACGTGTATACCATACGGTATCGAGATGCAACATCACCTGCAGGTGCAAATGACCGTTGAACCCGATCAGGCCCCGCAGCGCGGGGGGCCATCCCAGTAAAACGGGATGCCCTTGGTAAAGGGATGTTGCCCTGGAAATTGGGCGGAATAGAGGTGTAGTTATCATGCGAGAAAGTGGGGGGAGGATAGATGCGAGGGGGTAGTTCAGGTGCATTCATCGACTCTGGTATCTCCGATGCACAGCCAAGCTGGTTTGCCGATGACTGACCTGCGACGTTAAGTCCTGGTTGTCGAACAATGGGAACATCCTGTTATATGAGTCAGTACACTACTAGTAACAGAGACATTCCAGGGTACTCACCCGCACAACTCTTCGATGAGCTCTAGGGGGCGCATTTTGGCTTGCAGACATCACGGTCAAGCGCAGGAACAACGATCAATCGATAATCAGTGTGTGTAAGAACATCTTCGTAAGGCAAAAAAAAAGGTTCACAAAGTGCTACATTCAATGGTAATCGTAGTTATACAAACTACAAATAAAGATGTCAACACGCGAAATGGACAAACGTAGGAAAACAAGTCTGCTTAAATACCACCTTGCAATATCCAATCACATCTTGCACGCTACACTTTACCAATAAATAAGTGCGCGACTGCCATATAAAAGAACGAAGCTCACCTTCATATTGGTTAATAAAAATAGACCTCCACTCTGATTCACTTCGGTCCTGATGCCAGCTCATCATCGTGGCAATCTCCGACAAATGATTGATCAAAATCGCAAGGACCTCCGATGGAGTGTGTGTCAGCAGTGTTGAGGTCTGAAGCTGGAACATCCGAAGGAAGGAATATATCGAGCTCATCGAGCTCATCATTCAACTGCTTGACCCTTGTCGCCTCTTCCTGTTGGATTGAAGTGATGGACTCCAGATCCTGAGAGGCACGCTCTGCGTCACGATCAGTCACCATACGTGCAAAGAGCGCTGCCTCCTCAAATGCCCGAGTGGTTTGTTCCTCCCGCTCCTGTTGTTCAAAATCGATAAAATGTTTGAGCCTTGAGAGTTTCTCTGCCTCCCAGGCCAAAGCCATTGAAAGATGCCGGTGGTGCTCGAGCTCTGCTTCCTTGTAATAAGCAACACGGCGAATACCTTCAGACGACAACCGCTGCAAGCCCTGAGAGAATATTTTGCAAGTCTAGAGACATGATGACATTTCACTTGAAGTCAGAACGTAAGATATAGTAACATACCGCATCATCGTCGAGGTCTGAATTAACATTGCCAGTCAATCTGCCCATCACCCTAGTCATCTTGCGCTCAGCCTGCGGAGTGGGGGGGGTTTTCCGGACATAAGGGTGGTAGCTGGACAGTGAGATCTGTTTTGAATGACGCATTCCACCCCGCCTTTTTGCAGTAGGTGGACTGACATCACCATGTCCGAAGTCATGGTACCTAAAGGAAGTGACAGATGCCGCTAAGATTCAAAGTGAGTATTTTCTGATATTTGAGACGATATAATGAGTACCTGGGGACGACAAGGCATGAAGGCTGCTGGGTGGAGAAGAGCTTTGGGGGCTATCATGGTAGACACGAGTGAAAGCTTCGGCATAATCGACCTTCTGGAGAATTGGACTAGACTTTCCGCTATGCAACGGACTGGTTGGTGGGGTTTCGTCACTCAATGAATTCAAGACCAGAGACTGTGGGGGATACATAGCTGATACTGTAAGTCTGGCAGTGTGTTGGACAGCAAGCCAATTGACGGTCGGAGTTTCAAGGACTTGGTGCTTTTCGAGTGTTGTGCAAAGCGTTGCGCTGGCAGTACCTCTAGTCACTCTATGATGTATCCTCAGCCCTACGATCCATACAACTCTGGTTTTCAGCGTGAGGAAGCCGACTCTGATTTTGCAGAGTTTACTGAAAAGTGAGTAGTACTATGTGGTAATACACGACTCACCGATATCTTTCTCCAGTTCACCCTTTGACATTGCTATCGCCCTGTGTCCTAACTGCAAGAAACAATACCAATCGTCTGAGGAGGTCATAGAGCATCTTAATAGTGCAGACTCATGCTGGCCAGAGAACCTCACTAATGGATCACTACTGCCAGTACCGCAGGCTCTACAGCGACCACCAGAGCAGACAGACTTATCAGCAAAGTATCACCCCACCTCTGGCTACCATTACCTGCTTCCAGATCAACCGCCTCCACAAAATATCTTTCAAGAAATGCAAGACCACCCTCTTCAGCAAGCCAGAGAGACTAATGTATGGTACCCTTTTGATGGGCTGGGTGAATGGTCGCTTGCAAAATTCCTTGTCGAAAACCTTTCCCAGACGCAGATTGACAAATTTCTCAAGTTAGACTGGGTACGTCTAATTATCATCAAGTAAATACTTGATTGACGTTCTACTTCAGTTCAAGACAAGGGAACGGCCGCAATTCAAGTCGAAAGACGAGTTGTTCTTCTATATGCAGCAGCTTCCTGGCCGTGGGCCAAAATGGCAGTGCACGAAACTTAAGCTCAAGGGCTACGAAAGCGAACAACCAATTCACCTCATTTGGAGGGACGCATTGGAGGTTACGAAGAAGCTTTTCGCAAACCCGGTTTATGCGAAACATATGTGCTATGACCCTCACTATATCTATCAAGGACAAGAACGCCAATTTGGAGAATTCTGGACGTCAGATGATGCATGGAAGATTCAGGTAAGTAGTTGTGCTTTGGTTCAGATTTACTTGAGCGATTGACACTTGCACATAGGATCAACTACCGGAAGGAGCGACTATTGTTCCGATCGTCCTTGCCTCTGACAAAACTCCAGTCACAAGGCATACGGGTGGCCTTGAGATGCACCCGTTATTTCTAACGATCGGAAATATCCAGGCCGATGTCCGCATGAAGGCTACGTCGCATGCGTGGCGATGTACTGCGTTCATGCCAACACCCACTTTCGTTGTCAACTCTGACTTTCAAACTCTACTCCGTACGCGTCTGTGGCATAAGTGCATGGATCTCGTATGTTCTAATTTGAAGGTCGCGGCTCGTGTTGGCGAGTATATGGTTGATCCCTCAGCCAGAATGCGTTACTGTTTCACCCCTCTCATCAGCCATATTGCTGATCTCCCCGAACAATTGATGATCGCATGCGTTATGAAAAACTCATCTCCCGTCACCACAGCGACCCACAAAGAGTTTGGCGATGAGACACCACATCCTCCACGGAACGGATCAGATACCTACACGCTTATCCAGCAGCTTTGTAACCGCGTTGACCCATGGAATCTCATCGTATTCGTTAGAGAGGCCAAAAAACTTCATCTTAGTGGGGTGCACTTGCCGTACTGGAGAAACTGGAGGCACTCTAATCCTGCAACATTCCTGACGCCAGAGATTCTTCACGCGCTGCACAAATTCTTTTTCGACCATGTTCTTAAATGGATCAAGCAGATCATGGGTCACGAACTTGATGTACGGTTCAAGAGTCACCACAAGCGCACTGGTATACGCCATTTCTCTGGGGGTGTCTCTCATGTCAACCAAATGACAGGACGGGAGCACCGAGATATTCAACGCACGATTGTGCCGACACTGTGGGGTATGGCAAGTCCTGGCTTCATCCGCGCTGTGCGGGCAATGATTGACTTCATCTACCTTGCTCAAAATCCCCTTCATACTGAATCCAGCATCGCTTCCATGACTCAGGCACTTCGGGACTTCCATAATAATAAACAGGCCATCCTTGACGCAGAGGCACGACAGGGAAAGGGTGGTGCTAAGGACGACTTCTTCATTCCGAAACTCGAGCTCATGCAAAGTTTCACTCGTGCAATCTTCCATGTCGGTACACTCATGCAGTGGACAGCAGACGTTTCAGAACGTCTTTTGATCACGCACTGCAAACACCCATTTGAACGCACAAGTCGTCAGAGAGACTTTGTCTCGCAGATCGCTCGCATCCTTGATCGCGAGGAGGCTATCCGGCTGTTTGATCTTTATACACTGCTATCCTCATCCTCGTCTATGCCTGGCCAGGACCCTCTCATCAATGCCGTCATCATGGAGGATGAAGAGATCGCTAGCACAGAGACGGATCCCACTCTTGCTTGGGTCTCCAATGCAAACCCAGCCGCCCAGCTACGTCTACAAGCACCGCGCCCTGTTCGAAATCACTTCTTGAAGGGTATTTTATCGGACAACGCACGTATCGCCTTTAACGTGACCGTAAAAGCAGACCGCAGCCGCATCAATATGTCTCAGCTGCAGTCATCATACAACCTCCCTGATTTTGCACACGCTTTACACCTCTACGCGACTCGCAATGGCTGTACACTCTCTGACCACATATCATTCAATACGTGGTCCAAATTTCGGATTCAGTTACATTCCACATTTCACACTTGCAGAATCATGCCGAGTCAGCAAATTCATGCCGAGCCACCTTCCGCTAATTTTCCTAGAGGGAACTGCGACGCCGTGTTATTTAACCAGACGGGCGACGGTGGTAATGATGGTGCGTATTGCTAAATTGACTGGTGATGACACTCCCTGACACCTGATATTGCTCTACAGGGTCTTATGTTGCTCAAGTACGAGCCATATTCCAACCAACCCTCCCCAGAGGTTCCCGTGCGCAGCTTCCTGAGCGTTTGTCTCAGGTGCTGGTATACATCCAACACTTTGACTTCATCGTGCCTGGCCCTGAACCATCTACGGGCATGTGGATGGTCAGACGGTCTTATACTCGACTCTCTTCGCAGTCAGACAGAGTGATCAGATGCGGGTCCATAATCGCTCTCACAGACGTTACGCATGCAGTGGAAATTATACCCGTCTATCAAGGGCCATTGGGCAAGGACGTGAATTCTGGGAACTCGCTGGAGGTGTTTGATGACTATTTCTTGAATAATTTCGCAGACAAAGAGCTGTACCATTCGCTATCGGTGATCTCAGACAACTAGTAGACAGCTTGATATTCATGTAGCGCAGTTATCAATCTCAATCTGATCATATCATAAGTCTATCTCTTGATCTTGGCCTGATAACCGCAAGGTTTTCGCGCACCGCATCTCCGAGAGTCATAAACACCAAAAAGAGTATCGTGTGGAAGGTGTACGAGAGTGTCCCTGGACTATCCCAAAAGCATCGCTCTGAAGTGTCTCTCAAGACGAGTCCAAACATAGATGAATATCCTTTGTTTACGTAGCGCCGCAGCTATACAGGAAGAATACGTATCCAGTAACCCAACTAACAATAGCACAGCCCACAATAACGTCCTCGCCAGGCTATAGCCAACTTCCAGTGCCCCATAATCATGAACTTCTGCAAGCAGGTTCATCAAATATGACGAACTAGGCGATATTTCCTGCAATATGACACGCAATATGACGTGCTATTTCCACCAGCGCGGATCCCATCTTATCATGTGGCCATCTCAGGGCTATTATGTATCTTGCACAAGTGGTCCGCATGAATGGCGACTTCGGTAAAGGTGCCGACATGGAGGAATACTCGTTGTTGGTGTCACTAACATGGGTTACAAGAGGTAACCGGTAACTTGCTATGATTTTCCTTGATATGCTAACTTTTATTTTCGTTTCATTCTGATTTTAATGTGCCACTGCTGGACACTCAAAGAATCTGCACCAGGCGGCAGAGAACCAGTAAGTCCTTTAGGGCGCGTTACGTTGATTGCAGGGCCTTTACGTCGTAATATATGACTTTATATTGCTTTTAGCGATGAGAATATGGACACATGTTGCTCTGTATGGGATGGTGTATAACTTTTTGGCATCAGTCCTGATGACCGCTAGAGGCCATTGCTTTTGGGAGGTAATTGACTATTTTATATGTCCGTGATTTGTGTTGACCTACAGTTGGAACAATATTTAGCAGTATCGGGAGATGACTTGCTTCATAGTTCAATTGATGGTCCTGGAAGAAACCTGCAGAACTAATACAGGTATGACGAAAAAGCGTTGAAAGTACGGAAATTAATCTCCACCGCTATGATGAGCCATTTTCGCGGAGACATGATTCTGATTTTCATACACGACGACGCTTCGAATACGAAATTTCAGGAAGGTGCTGGAACAGATGCCCATTCGCGAGGGCACTGCGGCCTAATGGCTCGAAGGATGTCTGGTCCAAAGCCTGCGAGTATGCTGACTAAACCATGCAAATTGTGCCCTGCCACACCCCTTGCCCATCCCCTGCTAGGGATGCCTCACTACCTAGCCAGCTGCAGGAAGCTTTGCAAATAAAATGTAATACTCATTTTTCATTATTATCACTGGTTGCGCCAACGGACCGAGTTCCTCGATTGTCCAGAATATTCGCGTTCCTTGACTCGTTTTGGCTGAAGTATATCACTTGAATATAGTGTTCGAAGTTGGGTGGTTGCCCCGCAACTGGCAATGTAGGACCCAGGTGGCCTTTTTAATTGTCATTTGAAAATTGCAATGATCTCTTTGCACTGCTCAAAAAGTGAGAAGGCGAAGATACCGGTGACTAGACTGCAAATGGACGTGCGCCATTAGAGAAACGTTTGATACGGTAAGCGTATGGCATGCTTACATCTACTAAAATGAGGCTGTCTTCGCTGCATATGACAGCAGTAAAACTTAATTCCGGAGAAGAATGTGGAGGTAGGGTGCGCTTGATAACCCGGTAGGGTAGACTCGTGTAGATTTCGTCCGCAAAGACTTTATCAATTACCGTCGTATCACGTACATGATGGCTGATACCACCTTGAACTTTGGCATCTCGCTTCATTGCGAGCTGGTTGAAATCCCACATCTCCAAAATCTGCGGAGACGTGTGGGTCGGCTCAGTAAGAGACACGAATTTGGTCCCGAATACGTAGCACACCCAGAGGGAAGGCTGTGACAAAGACCGCATCAAGCGTGTGCCTGCGGGGCCCCACTCATCCCATTTGATTTCACGGGAGCGAACCTCCGTAGGAAGGGCTTCGATATGAGATAGCAAAGTATCAGCTGAAACGAACATATCGTAAGGGACGATACGGTCATTGTTCACCAAGGAGACTGTAATGATGAGGAGCCTGTCCCCAGGCGCCGTTGAGAAGGGTAACCGAGCCTCTGGATTAGGCTGCCAGGTAGGCGATGGATCAGAGCGGATTGAAAGAGCCACCGGGTTGGTCCAGAAGTTGAATTCGGGCCAAAGAAATACGCAAGAATAGTCCGCCCAGAGGCCAAACGTTTCGCTAGATGGTTTGGTCATATCAAACACGTAGAGGCGGGCCTGTATGTTTATAGCTTCGGAGTCAAAGACGCTGCCTACTAGCAAAAAGCGACTGCTGAGGAATGCAAATGTCGCAATCTCGGAACTGAAGCATGTCTAAGAAATGACAATCAGAGGGTGACACCACGGAACTTTGAACAATTACCAAAATAACTTTGCCCGTTGACCAGTCCCATATGGTAAGTTCGGGGTCTGCATCTTCATCCTGGAGTGTGAATAAGATACCCAGGAGATTATCGCACACTCGTAATGTATACGTTGCTCGGGCGTGCCGCACATTGAGGTCATGAACGAGAATGGCTGGTTGAGGCGCTAATCTGTGCCTGTCTCCTGTGGTGAGGGAACGTAAATGGATCCGAATGCTACGGGTAGTGGCGTTGATGTGAGGGCTGTGGATGTGTCAAACTTGGTAAATATACAGCAGTGAAGTAACATACAGCTGGGTGGGCTCCTCGATGAGCACGAGAAGGTCCTGCGCAGGATCCATTGTGAAGTCTCGAACGTTTATGTCCAGCGCCACACCCCATGTTTTTTCTTCGATTTTTCTGTACTTTGATGGCAGCTGACGGAAGTGAAGGACATCTGACGTGCTAGATTGCGCGAACACATCGCCGTATAACTCCCAGATGTGTCCCTGCATCATCGGAATATCCCGCGATTCTATCCATCTCAGAGACTCCCATGCAGCATTGCGTTCCTTAAGAAGTGCAAGCCGATCTGAGGTGGTAAGTGTGCTTGGAGGGCCGTCCACCATCCCAGATACAGCAAGCTCAATTTCATATTGAGCACTATCTCCTTGTACTATTGAGTGGAATAACCTGCAAACCTGTATAACATGAGTGCGGTCGACTTTCAAGAATATCCGTTGTACGCACCTCCCGGCAAACCAATATTGTTCTCCAGTCCAGCAAAGAAATGATCTTGTGAATGAGTTCCACAGGCAGCGAGGTCAACGTCGGATCTTCCATGTTCGTAAATGGTTCTCGATAATGATTGTGGTGTGGTAATTGTAGTTCGGCAGCCAGCTTGGTCAATCGGAGATGTGCCCCATACACGTGACCTACAGATCAAAGTTAGCGATGGTTTTGTTCTCTTCTCATTCGACCAATTCTCAGACATATCTTCCTCTCAGGTTGCTGTGGTAATGACCACCGCCCAAAGGACAAGATTGCCCACCAAGGTAGGCGTCTGTGTTATTACTCTGGATTTTTTCGATTTACTTCGGTCCATAAAGTTCTACCAGGAGGATATCGTGCGCCGCATCGACTCGCCGAATGTATATGGAATTGTACTTGTGAGTATGCACCCGCCGAACTCTATACAGTTCTCATGGAATCAACAGAGATGCTGGCACGATGCCGAGGATATCCCACCACTCCCAAGTCCGTTCACGGACCCCTTAATGAGATCCCTTGATCGTGGTGAGATCGGGGTCTCATTCTTCCCAGGCGGTGTTCGCGACATCGTCCCGGAGTCTCACTATGAGCTCGTAGATAGAACATTTCAGTCAGGGGATTATTGCAAGCGTAGCGTTGATGATGTTCGTTCTGGCGTAGTGACCAGCATCGAGGTACAAGCACGGCTTGTGCACGCAATCAGCGGAGAGCAAGTAGAGGGTTGGAGAGATATCAGGGAAGTCAGACGTGCTACT
The DNA here is from genome assembly GCA_016647645.1 of Suillus variegatus. NCBI lineage: Eukaryota > Fungi > Basidiomycota > Agaricomycetes > Boletales > Suillaceae > Suillus > Suillus variegatus. The sequence continues at coordinate 25,542 of JABBWF010000295.1, read as the reverse complement.
GACGTTGACGGTGGAGATTATGTGATCTACGATGACTGGATTGGACAGGTGCGCTTCAATGTCTCGCAAGTCGAAATGACATGCTGAGTTCCCACATGAAGGTCATAGAGGTTTGTGCAATAATTACGGTACAAAGAAGTGACGGTTGACGATTCCCATAGCTATTCGACGAACTTCTTGTTTCTGCGTCTGGCGCCTTCGTCCGCTTACCTGAAATTAGCTCTCGTCTGACAATCGGCGACAAGGGGCCGGTAGGTTTCACCTGGGTGTCTATTGTTCTGTGCGCTCACTTTGTTAAGGACATTCTACCGGACCCCGAGGCACTTCACGGGCTAGTGAATTATCCTAAAGGAGCCCCACTACCTAGCCCGGATGACACTGTCATAGATATGAAGCGCACAATACTAGCCATCTGTTGGCTAGCGGTAAATCAAAGCGTAGGTCTCCTTATCTTCTTCAGCCCCTCACATTCTTAGCGCATTGTGTAGTTGAATCCTAGTGTCGCCCAACTCAAACAGCGACCAGCACGTTTCTGGTCTGGCGAAGATTTGACCAAATTGACAGTGATTAGGATGCGTGTGGATGATGTACGTGTCGGGGATAAGATTCTACTGGAGAACGATGCAGGTGTGCCTGTCACAAGATACGGTGTCGAGTCAGAATCAAATAGCGCCATGACGATCAAGACCCTATGCGTGAGGGAGACGAAAACGGTCGTCAATGTTCTTTGGCAAGATGGATCACAGGAGAGCCTCCCTTCCACGGAGCTGATTCCATACCTGAATCCGGATGAATATGACTGCTGGTAAGGTTTCTTCACTATGTCTTGTATGGCATCGAATAACACATGGTTCCTCAGGCCAGGCGACCACGTCCTATGGAAGTTTGAGCATGAAGAGCACGCAGCCGTTGTTCAATCGGTCAATTCTACTGATCGAGTCGCCGTCATTCGTTTCACGAGTACTGGCAAGACTGAAACTGTTTCTGTTCTTGAACTCGACCCAAACGGTGTCAGTGATTGGGCGGCAGGCACTCCACATACCCATCTTGGCGTGCGTCGTGGTGACAAGGTATTCGTCCACCGTGAGGGCGCCTCAAATGGTTTTGAATCCCCTCGAGTTCCGAGAATCGGCGAGATCGAGGAGTGGGTGAGAGAGGTGCCAGTTAGGCCTGACGGAGAATTCAGCGGTTGGAGGCGCACGATGGCAGATATGGGGACGAAAATAGCGTCCGAACGAAAAGAAAAGCCCACTGTTTCCCGTGTCAAGCATCCAACGCGGGACAATGCATCTCTGTCATGGTTTGGAGAGGTCACTGGGGTGAGTCCCCTACCGAATTGCATCATCTGCTTCTGAACTAACTCTAATTCGAAGCTTCGTCTTGACGGAACAGTGGATGTCACCCATCCGAATGGATCTATGGCTATCTACCCTCTCTCACGGCTGACCAAGCTTTACGACACTCTTGAACAATTTGAAGATGATGGCTGGGAGGGTGAAGACGGATCCGATCAAGGCTCTCATGTTGACAACACCGAGGGTGTGTGGCATCTAGATCCAGATGGCACATGGCGCTACGACCATGACGATTCAGAATGGGAGGACGAGGATAGTGATGAGGATGGCGATGGAATGGATGTGGACACCTGGGCCGACGAAATTGATATCCCATTGGGTGATGGCATCCCAGATTCTCTGATATCACACGATGTAACTTCAGACGTGACCGATTCAGACTCACCACTCCCAGTATCGTCGTCCAACACATCGCCAGATAGTACCCAAGAGATTATTGTTCAGGAAGATGAGGACGGTCATGCCGATTCTCCATGGAAGAAATTCGAAGTTCTCCCAAGTGCACCCCATGACCATGCATTTTATTCGTCTGTATCGAATCAGCCGTCGAAGAATTTCCTCGCGCGTCTGACGAAAGAGTACCGTGCGCTCTCAACCAGCCTACCAGGTCTGTATCATCAATCATTCCTCCCATTTGTTTCACATATACTAATCAAAACAGATTCAATCCTCGTCCGTGCATATGAGGATCGTGCAGATTTATTGAGATGCCTCATTATTGGACCGGAAAATACACCCTATGAAGACGCACCGTTTGTAATAGATTGGATGCTTGACTCAAACTTCCCCCAAAGTCCACCGATTGCTCACTTCTTGAGTTGGACCAACGGCAACGGCCGCGTTAATCCGTGAGTGAGGATGAAGAAAGCGCTACTCTCAGCTAATCAGGACTCAGAAATTTGTATGAGGAAGGCAAAGTTTGTTTGTCCATCCTCGGGACGTGGAGTGGAGACCGCACGGAAACGTGGAGCGCGGCAAGATCTTCACTTCTCCAGGCCTTTGTGTCGATACAGGGTCTGGTGTTGGTGAAAGAGCCGTAGGTTTCTGCACCCTATCTTCTCTTTTATAACTTGCTGAGCACTTTCTAGTTGGTTCTGTGAACCTGCGTACGAAAAATTGAGGGGTACCGAGGAAGGCATGGTTAACAGGTGGCGTCCACGTTCAATTCCTCGCATCTGCCTATGACTCACTCCATCATATTATGTAGTCGACTTTACAGTGAGAAGGCATATGTCCTATCCCGTGGATTTGTTCGCCGCGCCTTGGAGATTCCTCTCGGTGGACTAGAGGCAGAGATCAACTGGTTGTACAATTCCCAGGGCAGGCTATCCAAAGTCCTAAACGACTCCCGAGCACTAATCCAGAAGAGTCAGTCGGGCCCAGAAAACACAGAGGTAGATAAGAATCTTGCAGTGCCCCGCCTGACTGCAGGCGGCATCATCATGCTGGAACGAACGCTGTCCAAACTGCAAACACTTTTTGACCGGATGTAGGATTTTATCTCTTTGATGTCTTTATTGGATATTCGAACACGTAATCATGTAATTGCCAGTGGTATGAATGAATTCAGGTCACTCTTAATCTTAACGCCTTTCATTATTCCAACCAACCTCTACAGAAATATGATATCTTGATATCTTCTAAGAAGTAAAGTGCGACGGTTTTCGGGAACACTCGCGCGCTCGCGTGGCTTTCGCATAGATACGCTTAGATACGCTTAGATGCGCTTAGATGCGCTTAGATGCGCTTACCTCGCTTGCGTCGCTTACCTCGCTTAAACCTCTTTTTGGAAATCTCGCGTGGTTTTCTCGCGTGGCTTTCGAGCGCCGACTCAATATCCTTTGCCCATTAGAACAGCACCACATTTATTCATGAAATTTGAGTGTTTTCTTGCAAGTATTGTAGCAACTGTATATACACAAAGTAAATAGTCAAAATGAAATGGTGAATGACAAAATGTAGTGAAAAATAAACAAATAAAAAGGGAAAAAGAAGGGAAAAGACAATGGAGAGACAAAACCTGGGGAAGAGAAGAATTGGGAGATGAAAGATATAAGAAAATTGGAAAATTGCTGGAAGAATGAGAGAATAGGGAGACAGGAGACAGGAGATGAATGACAAAAGGTTGTGAATAAATAAGTAAAAAGGAAACAGACAATATGGACTCAGAAACTGGAGAACAGGAGATGGGAGGACAGAAAATTGGGAATAGGAGACAGGGAGAATGGGAGATAGGAGAACAGGAGATGGGAGGACAGAAAATTGGGAATAGGAGACAGGAAGAATGGGAGATAGGAGAACAGGAGATGGGGAGGATGGAAAAATGGGAAAAAGGGAGATGGGGAGGACGGGAGACGGGAGACGGGAGACGGGAGACGGGAGACGGGAGACGGGAGACGGGAGACGGGAGACGGGAGACGGGAGACGGGAGACGGGAGACGGGAGACGGGAGACGGGAGACGGGAGACGGGAGACGGGAGACGGGAGACGGGAGACGGGAGACGGGAGATGGGAGAGACAATGGGAGACAAAAACATAGGACACAATGGAAGATGGGGGGCAGGGAAAAACAGGAAAATAAATACATTCAATGATACTATTACATATTTTGTAAGTTTAATTTTGTCAAACTCCTAGTCAAAGAATGTAGAACTGACTGATCTTATGTACTATGTACTTTTAGTTTTTTTGAAATGCTGCTCATAAATGTATTTTCAAAATTCACTATCAAGGCATGATCTTATTCAAAATACACAATTTATTAGGATGCAACCTGAGACCTGTGACAAAGGAACAATGCTCATCAGGAGCCTTCAGAATTATTAGGATGAAGCTGAGGCCAGGAAGCTTAAAAAGAGCATGAAGTGCTCTTTTTTTGCGACCTGTGCCGAAGGCAGAACGGGTGTGTGCTAGTTCTAATATATTCTAATACAAGCACTCCGATCACCTTCGGATGTTTCCTATCGTCAATTATAGTAATAGATGCTTGTACTACAACTACGCTCACCGTCATCCTTTCCACCTCAGTCTCTGTTGGAAACAGTGCTACAGCGGCATCGCACTCTCGACAGTGCGGTGTATAGTTGTCCACAGCAGAATTCTAAGGACATGTGTTCATCTGCCGTGGTGGTGATCACGCGAGCGTTGATGAAATATCTTCAGGTGGTGCGCATGTCCCACCAAAAATGAAAACAGAGACAGCAAGATCTGTTAGGAGAGAGATCAGTGTGGCTGGGATTCAAAAGGAGACCATAGGAGACACAATGTCCCACCAAAAATGAAAACAGAGACAGCAAGATCTGTTAGGAGAGAGATCAGTGCGGCTGGGATTCAAAAGGAGACCATACTAATAGGAGACACGGAGATCGAACAATTGGAAAGCGGGTGGCGCTCAGCTGGAGCGCGCACGTGGGGTAGACGCGAATTGCTTCCGCGGGATCAGACGTTCCGTGCTTATATATATTAGAATATATATAAGCACGGAACGTCTGATCCCGCGGAAGCAATTCGCGTCTACCCCACGTGCGCGCTCCAGCTGAGCGCCACCCGCTTTCCAATTGTTCGATCTCCGTGTCTCCTATGGTCTCCTTTTGAATCCCAGCCGCACTGATCTCTCTCCTAACAGACCTTGCTGTCTCTGTTTTCATTTTTGGTGGGACATGCGCGCCACCTGAAGATATGGCAGCTTCGTCATGGCAAGGGGGGACTGTTTTACCCCTTGCCATGACCAATTTTCCCTTGCGAACGCGTGAGCGCCCAGCGCGATGCCCCTTCGGAAAGCCTGCTAGATCTCGACATCGGTGCCGAGGCACACGATGAAAAGGAACAAACCAGAGTCGGATAGGATACTACTGAAATCGAGGAGCGCCTGAGAAGGTTGAAGAAAGTTGCTTATGAGTGAGGTGAAGTATTACTCAAAGAACTGACAGACAAGGTAATGTGCACAATAAAATCATTTGGATTGAACTGATATACAATGTTCCCACATAGATCCAAGCTGACGACGTCTCACATTTGCTGCTTTTGAATCACCGTAACCCTGGCGCTGAGCAATCGCTGCTCGCCGCAGAACTCAAGAATTTCCGGACGTATCAACAACACCTCGGAACCACTGTGCATAATCAGCAAGCCATCTAGCAGGAAATTCTGGGACTGTGGAAGAACGAGATCTTGCTGGGTGGGGAGCTGGTGCAAAGAAGTGGGATGAGCGCGAGTGATGGAAGGACACTGTACGTGGGTTCTCGAATGCGATGTCTTACTAGGATGTGATTGGCAATAAAAATCACCAGTTCTCACTATCCTCCACGGTCAACGGTTCAGACAATTACCAACGGTTGATAACGTGGTCGTTCGTGGGAGGAGGTGTAAAAGTTGGGTTTGTCAAAACAAGCAAATTCCTAATGACTTTGAAAGGGGTGAGATCAGGGTAAATCTCAGGAACAGTAACCGTTAACTGGCTTGATGCAGTGCTTAGGTACTTAATGGTCGATAGTCCGTTAACTGGCTTGATGCAGTACTTAGGACACAGATGATAAGGATTGATAGATGATGGTGTAGCCGAATCGATAACTGGCTTGATGCAGTACTACGATGCTATTAGAAGATGAATGCAAAAGTATGCAATACAAAGATGAAGATATGGTTCACAATGGTACCCAATGAATCAGAGTATTATCTCGTAAACACTCCCTATTCTCAAAAATTAGAGGAGATCAAACTAAGCCTCTAACACAATCGAATCAACCGAAATACGTGACTTCGAAACTAACTTCTCTGCTGCTCAGGCACTCACGATGAGTATGACGCAGAATCAGAACAGAGTACACCTTCTGGATGTAGTCTTAAAGCAGCCAAGCTCTTAATATTGTTGACTAACGTGCTAGTCCTATTTGTCGTCCTCCTAATCGTTAAAAATACGTAAATTCTCCCCACAGAAAAGGTATCCTGTGTTGTAAAGAGAATGTGACGAAACTACAACTAGACGACTGATAACCGTGTACCAGCTAGTGTAATTCAAGGATTGGCTCAAGGTAGGCCTCAGAAAATCAGTATGTTGTGGGAAAAGATGACAAAAGAATGGAGGGAATAAACTTAATATTCACTCAGATGTTCACACAAATATAGGGTGAGAAATTCAGGAAGATACTCAAATCCTCCTCCCTCTCTCTTAAAGGGGGATTGTCTGTCCTTTCAAAGGAAGTTTGATTTCAAAAGGGAGATTGTCATTCTTCAGAGGGGAAATTGAGCCCCTTATATACTATTCTAAATGCGGCTGTGTAACTATCTAAATAAGGAAATATGACTCATCCTGACTCATACTGAGTCATAATGAAGATGACTCATAGTGACTCAGACAAGAAAATGACTCATAATGACTCAAACTGAGTCATTGTAGAGATGTCTCATGATAACTTGTTCACTTCTCAAATATTCTCATCTATCAACTTTCTCCATTCAAATTCCTGACTAATCCATCTCATCTTACTAATCCATTTCATCTGACTAAGCCCTTAGTCACCTATGAACTGTTGATACGTTGAAATGTTGATTTGAATATGTTTCAGAACATACAAAAGAAATGTGAAGAATGTGTGAGAAAATTAGGATGTTGTGAGAAAAAATGCTGAGTAATGTGTTATGGTATGTTTGGAACTTATCTTTGAATAGGATAAGTATTAATTGAATTATTATGTAGTGTTATGGGTTTGTTATGTCTGAAAAACTGCTCAAATCCGGTCATAATGTGTTATAGAAAATTCTTAATAACTTTGTAGAGTACAGTAGAGGATATCAAAGCTCTAAAGTAGCCATGACCATGCACAAAACAAGTTTGGTGCGTGTCATCCGCAGGGAACAATAAATAAATCGTCCCCGATTTAAAAGGGTAGAATGATGTCGAACATAATGTTGTTCTCAAGGTTCATGTGAGATATCATAAAAATTAATAAACAAATGACAAACAATATCTTGTGGTGATGTAATATAGAAACAAGTATTTTTGTAGTCGGTGATAATCAAGGTGTATCTTATATGTGGCTTGGCTTCTAGCTTTGCAAGTCTTTTTCCTACCCATTGGGGAAGATCAAGAACCAGCACAGAGAAAAAAATCTTCTTTGCATCGGAACCCGTGCTTTGGCATGGTTTTCTAATGCTAAAAACATTCTCCTACATGTTATCTACTTTTTGACTAATTTCTTGGTAAGAGACAAGCGTTGCTCTTCCCAGGCAAATTAGACTGAAAGAGATAGTATACACTATAAATTTACTAAAGGTAGCGCAAAGGACTGATAGAATGAGTTAAGACATTATAGTGTTTGCAAATTCTTGGTTCTTTTATACTCCAAAAACCTTGGGGCACGGACCATTTGATAGTTTGTATGTAAGATAGACGAAAAGATGATTTAGGTGTAATTGTTGTATAATGTCTCAGGCTAATTAAATTTTCCTGATGTGTTTATTCATAATGGGATTTTTCCGAAATGATGTGAAAAAAGAATCCCTTAGAGTTGATGACAGTAATCAATTTCAAAAATCTCCATTTGAAAGCGGTGCTTCCAGCCTTATAGGGTTTTTCCCAATTTGAATTCAAGATGATATTCAGGTCGGGCATTGCCGATCTTTTAATTAATTTCAGATGTGTAGTGTTTATACAATGCTGATCGTAGTACTGCTTTATTTGATTCTCTATCGTCCGATGACAGAACATTCACATTTGTTTATGGTGCAAGATTCTTTTGGTCATGAAAAAATACCCTCATATATGAGAGCTTTGTATGATATGTTTATTGATAAAAAAAAATGGTTGTATAAGACCTTTATTGCACGGTGGTTTGTTTTTTTGTGATGAAAGAGAGATCACGGACATATTTTTGTTTATAATAGCAGTTTTTTTTTTTTTTTTTTTTTTAGTGGTGATTCAGCGGTCCAACATAGCTTCCTCAAATGTAGACAGAAACAAAGGGAAGATGATGGTAGCCATGGTATTGTTTATCTGAATATTGGATTTGTTGTGGGCTAGTGCGGTGCAGTTTGAGAGTATTGTTGTCAACTTCCTACTCATCTTCTAATGGATCCAATGTGTTGTTTGTAACGATATATGACTAGTAATTCTAATATGGCATAATGTTGCTAACACTAGATACTTGGCGTCTGTGTGAGGAATAAACTCGTTCTACTGTGTCCAGTGCGTATACAAGATCAAGAGTACTTGCTAGTCCAAATGGTAGCTCCTCTTCCACTTCTCCTGTGGTGTCGCTATCTTCACTGTCGTCCGATCTACTAGTGGGTTGATTGAAGAAAAGGAGCTCTGGTGATACGAAGTGGTTTGGCCTTAAGCGCTCCAGGTACTTCAGCTTAAGACGCCAAAACATGGATAGTTGGATGAAATCGGTGGGAATAGTCAAGATGTATGGGACCGCTTTTCCGGGACCTTGCCTGCGAATCTTAATATCTGCCCACCCTTCTCTTAATCGGCTAATTCCGATAAATTTTCCGCGATAGCTTTGAGCGAATACTGACATGTCATCTAAATGAACAATGTCATGAAGGCGAATGCGCTCCCGAAAATAAACGTGGACATGACTGGCTATCCAATGATGTTGGAAGAGCTGAGTGCCAGGATAAGGGGTAGTGGTAATGTAGGCATGAATGTCTAGAGGTGCGACATTGTGCACATCAAATTCGTCATAAGAGCAATTCATGTTGTATCAAAAATGAGTGGTATGGGTTAATGTAATGATGGTTGTTAGAGACTCGCAACTTTTCAGAGTCTTATGAAGTGGGTAAAAGTGTGATTAAATTTCAATGTCTATCGATCGGTAGTAGGGTCTGTGCTCAGTAAGGAAATTTCCCTGACGGTGTCTAAGGACAATGTATTCCGATGTACGGATATTAAAGTGGCAATAAGGATTTGTCCCTTGTGGAGTGGTGTTTTAGGCAGGTTACGTATTCTTAAACCGCGTCCGGCAATGTTCTAACTCGCTCTTCAATATGCAAAATCCAATGATAAATTTGATAGCACATGAAGCAATCTTGATGAATGTGTTCCTTTAACCCAATGTTCCACAAGAATATAATATTATTTAAGTGAAAATAGGCATTTCTATAGTCAGTGCCAATGTGAAGAAATAAAGTGACAAGTAACTGATGTAATAGAAAATCTAAAGTATCGCGATTTGAGAAAATATCAAGAAGTTGATGGTAGTGGAACGGAGGCATGAAATATAGTGTGTAACCTAGTCTAAATCTGTATTACTATTTTCTGAACTATTTGATGATAAATTGTCTGTTGAGGAGTCCGATGTGTCAAAAGTTTTTCGGAGACGAGCAAATTCAATTGAATTTCGGGTTATGTATGGGAGTAGTCTGAAAGCAGCTATCCCTCTTCTTGAAATAGTGCCGTCAAGTTCTTTTAAAATGTAGGAACCTCCTTTAGATCTCCGAACTACTGAAAATGGACCCAAATATCGAGGCTTTGTTTTGTGGTTTAACTCTTTTTCTATTCATGTGTTCCGTACTAGTACTAATTCCCCAGGCTTATAATGGCCTTTCTGAAGTCGTAATAGAAATCTTTTTTCAAACTGTTCCTTTGATCGGAAACGTGCCTTTCTTAAGGTTTCTGCAGCTCGGGCTAAGTCTTCAGGCCGTTTTTCTAACTGTTGAATTCTTAGGGCTAACAATTCTTCTGATGTTAAATTGCTATGAAAACCTTCTACCATGAATGTTGCCTCAGCTAAGTCAAAAGGTAAAACTGGGTGAACTCCATGAACCAAGTAAAAAGCTGAAAATCCTGTAACTCAGCTAGTCATAGTCCGATCAGTGAATAGTGCGTGAGGCAGCATGATTGGCCATTGAGTAATCTTCTTTCCACATGCTTTTACTAAGGCTTCTCGTAAAGTGAAGTGCCCTCTTTCTACTACCCCATTAGCTTGAGAGTTATATGCTGAAATTGTAACATGTGGAATGCCAAGTCTTTTCACTAGGTCGGCAAATGCTCCTTTGACTTCAGGACCATTATCTGTTGTTACTTGGCCTATTGCTCCATATCTACAATAAATATCTTCCCAAAAGAATGCACTTAATGTTTTTGCTTTGTTTGATTTTAAGGCTCGCCCTTCTACATAACGTGATAAATCATCCCTAGCTAATACTATATATTGGTAACCATGTGCAAGTGGCATTTTCATTATGTCAATATAAATCTTTACAAATAGTGTGGCAGGAGTTGAAACAGTAAGGGGAATGTGCATTTTCTTTGTTGATCGTATTTGACATTCATGACAGGACTGGACATGGTGTCGAACATCGGCTAGCAAGTAAGGCCAAAAGAAACGGTACCTGATAGTTTCCCATGTTGAGTATTCTCCATGATGCCCTAGTTCTTCATGAGCTTTATTTAGAATGATAGATCGTAATTTAGGATTGAATACTACTAAAAGAGGGGGTCGCCCCTGAGCTCGTTTATACATTCGTCCATTCTGTACAAAGAATTGGACCGTCTTTTTAATGAATCTCTTTCTAGCCGTGATAGAATCAAATAAAGGTGCTTGTAAAGTAGTTAAGAAATGAAAAATATCTTGAAGAGTGCTATCTTGACTTGTTAATCCCACAAATGAGGTGGGTATGATACTTTCTGTACTTATAATATTTGTATGATATGAAAGATAGGGGCGAAATGTGGCTTGGGATTGTCCAGAATAAAGAGCAATATCATCTAACCATGAATCATCTTCTTCTTCTATTTGTTCTCCTTCTCCAAGTCCTCTACGAGATAGTGCATCGGGTCCTTTGAACCGAGTAGCAGGAACATGGATTAGTTTAACATCAAATAATAGTATTCCTTGTATCCATCGATTCATTGCAGTGTTTGGCTGCAAATCTGGTTCATTAAGCATTCCTTTGATGTATTTGGCATCTACTTCAACCTGAAGGTTCTTTACTCCAATAAGGTGAACACGAAAAGCTCGTAAAGCGCGAAATAGTCCAAATAATTCCAATTTTGGTTGTGAATACCGTGATTCTACTTCTGTGAAAGGGATAGATCCATACCGAGCTGGTCTTCTCTTTCCATTCTCATCAATTTGGGATAAAATAATTCCTACTGACATGTAGCTGGAGTCTACTGACAGAATAACTGGAAGATCTGAACTATAGTCAATAGATCGTAAGGCAGGTGCTGAAGCAACCAATTGTTTCAATTTTTCAAAGGCTTCTTTTCGTCGCTCATCCCAAATAAAGTCAAAGTTTTGTCTCCATAATTCTGTGATGGGTCTAGCTAGTTCGGAATAGCCAGGAATCCATATTCTGACAGTTCCACATAATCCAAGAAATCCTCGTGCTTCCTTGGGAGTGGTCAAGTCTGGCCAATTTAGAATTTTGTCTACTTTTGATTGATCAGGCAGCCGTCCTTCTGGTGTGCAAGTTTGACCTAGGATCAGAACTTTTGGTAAACATAACTGAATTTTTAATGCAGAGAATGTTGCTCCTGATTCTTTGACTCAGTGCATAATGCGATGCACATCTTGAGCATGTTCCCAAATGTATTTTCGAATTCCTGAATTCTCTTTCAATGTCTCAGGGTGTCCTTCTGAATCTAAGTAGGCTGATTTTGGACCTTTGATAGGTAGGTCATCTATAAAAATGTTGGCTTTGGTAGGAATTTCATCATGAAGGATAAATGTCATGCACTTTTGGAATTCGGCTGGTGAATTTGTGAATCCAGTTGGTAGAGATGTAATTTGAAGGAGTCCCAATGGAGTCAAAAATGCGGTAAGATCTCGACTAGCAGGGTGAAGTTTGCGAGCATCAAATCCCCAGAATAAATCAAAAACTGTATAACATTGTGCACCTGCAAATGGCTCTACAAAATCATCTAAGATAGGGGGTAGTCCAGCATCTCGTATAGTGACTTTGTTTAACGGCTGTAAGTCATGAACAATACGAAGCTTCCCGTTCTTCTTAATTACACAAAACCATCGAGATCGATATGATGATTGACTTGCTTCGTATACTCCTGCACTTATTTTCAACTTAAGTACTTCTATTACCTTGTCTTTAATTCCAGGGGGTATTCGCATATTTTTATATTCCCATGGCACATGTGGTACAGTTGGAATAATGTAAGGTGAAAAATATGATTCTTTAAAGGTGCCACGATCATTATCCTCGAATGCTAGGGCATCTTCATTAAGCATCATGATATGACTAAACAATTTCTCTTCTTCCGTTGACAGGAATCCTATAGAATTAATGTTAAGGGACTTCATCCTTTCAGTTGTAACTTTAAGGGATGGCTTAAATTCAGGGGGATGAGGTGTTAAGACAGGTAGGGTGTCTAAAGGGTTATGTGGGAACTGTCGCTGGACTTGTGCTTCTTGAGGAAACACTCCTGGAACAGGCTTAATTTTCTTATCGACTCGCTTATACATTGTGTATGAAATGGCGATGTCATTTGAAATGTCAATGTCTTCTATTGGAAAGTTCGGTGGAATCCAAAGGGTGGAATTGGTGCCTATGTTATCAAATTGATCGGACATGGCCCAAATGGCATCTCCTTCTTCAAAGAATTCATATTTGTCCCTGTGTGACATTTTTTTTGTTAGGGGTTTAATCGGCAAATGGTCCCTAAGGGTTTTTTTTTTTTTTTAATAGGGCCGTATTTTTAACAAATTTGTTTGACTTCTGACCGCTTAATTTGTTTTGGATGTATATGGCTAAATTTGGTTGTAGTGCGAAGTCTTTCCGGATCATGTGAATTTGCTCTTTCGGCTCATGTGAATTGGACTTAGTAACTTTTCACAAAATCACACTATCGGAACCTTGAACATATCACTGGTATTGTGGCTAATATAGCCCTTCAAGGTTTATGGACACGATAACACTTGTAAGTAACTAAGTACTTGAATGGTAATCGTACAGACAAACAGTAGCAGGCATATGTGTGCGAACACGCGATCTTCGCAGGGAACAAATGAATCAATACTAAGTACGAGCGAACAAACATATCAAATAAGACACTAAATAATAAGTACAAGCAAACAAACAAATTTAGGCATATAGGTGTACATAGACAGACAAACAAACGCAAACCAAATATTTGGACTTGAGGAGCTGAGGTTACCGAGACAAGGACGTATTGAGAATGTTGACAAATCTATTTGTTGAAATTAGATATTTGACAGCTGAATCCAAATAGAAACGTACCAAGCACTTTGAGAGATCCTGTAAAAGTACACATACACAGATAAACATAAACAAATGAGGGACATATGACGGCAAATGGCTTCAAGACGCATGACGACGAGGACGAAATACAAGCAAGTGCATCTCGCGAAGAGAGCAAGTCCCAAAAATTGGTGTGCTCTAGGCACTGTTAGCATAATGTTGCGCATCCTCGAATGTGCTCGCGAAGCCAGGTCGAAATATAACAAACTCCTCACGATGCTTACGTTCGTGTAGTGCGAGGATGTTCCCAATGCTTGAAAGAGGCTTCACGCTGGTGCACGAAAGGTCGTCGAGTAAAAGGTGTTGGAGTAGGATATAAACGACGTCCTCATCTGGTACCGTCAGCTGTAAAACGTGATCAATAATGTTAGTCGTATGTTCATAGCCATAGAAACGAAAATAGCTCGCGGCCGAGCGAAGGTAGGTAGACTCGTGTCGAGTCAAAAATGGATTGCAGAAGGGTGCCGTCTGGAGGAAGAAGGCGGAACGATTGACCCAAGCAGGAAGTGCCTTGTCGTTTTCGACGATGATGACGCATAGGTCAGCGTCGTTGCAGTCCTTGGACTGCTCTGGGGTTAGTGTGGCGTGAACAGCTGAAATAAGGTCAAGGTGGAGACGGCGAAGGTTTCGCCATTCGTAGTAGCGGTTTTCGAGGCGAGTTTGCCCTCGAACAACAGTGCCGGGGTAGTGTGAGTGATTGTAATGGTAGATGGAAGGAGGACGAGTGGCCAAGAACTTAGCTTGTTCTGGCCCGACCTCACGCTTGATGTGCGCAGCCATATCGGAGTAGATAAGGGATGCTGTCGAGTTGAGGGATTGCACTGTGGAAATACGATAAGTTCCGTTAAACGGAAGGGTGGCACGTTGTTCGCGCCCGCAATGAACACCTTTGTACGGCATACGAATGTTAGTTTCGTATTTAGGTGGGTCGGCGACCAAGGCGTTAGATGTTGGATCAAAGGACAGGTAAGAAATGAATGTAGGCATAGTAGTAAACCCAACAGCGAGGCGATCTGCTGCGATAAGGACATCACCTAGTGGGAGATGGGGGTCACACGTAGGTAGGAGGTGGTTAAAGCGCTTAGTAGTGTCGTTGCAGGAGTCCTCATTGACACTCTCAAAAGAATAGTCTGACGACGTCGTTGACGACATGTCGTCGTCGCTGAAGAGGCTGCTTCTGTCTGAGTCGACGAAAAAATCGGCCGCAGAGACTTCGTCAATGCAAGAGTTGGGTGGCACACGTAGGATATGGTAGGATGAAGAGTCGGAGGTGGTAGGTGATGAGGGGCTGCATTCGTACAAAGCGATGTGAGGAAAGAGCTGGTTGGTGCCGGCAAGCGTTAGGTTGGCCGGTGGTTGTAACCCAGGGAAAGGAGTGGGCGCGCGGCTTGCCAAGGTGGGTGCAGGGAGTGGATACTGTGTGTCCAACGTAGCAGACAAATGAGTTTCTTTGTGAATCCAAGTGATATTATTAAATGAATCTGAATAAAAAGAAGAGGGCGACTCACCAGCAGCAATCAACCTACTAATCCTGGGATCCCTAACTCCAGGGCGTCCAACATCCAAGGTGGGTGTCTGAGAGTGAGAAGGAACTTGCGGGACCTGGAACGGATCAGGAGTAGATAGCTGAGGTTGTTGCAGCCGGTCACGACCAAGGGCAGGAATGAGGGTAGCGTGAGCCGGAGAGGTGATGGTATGAGAGTGAGAAGGAACTTGCGGGACCTGGAACGGATCAGGAGTAGATAGCTGAGGTTGCTGCAGCTGACTCCCTAAAGGTTCTTGAAGTAGTATAGATTTTATTAGTGATGGCGGCAGAGGAGTGGGAAGGTGCTCACCAATGGGCACTTTCCACAGCAAGGATCCTGGACCTAAGCAGTCCGGCTCATCCTTAAGATTATTAAGTGTTCCCTCCCCAACAGTAAGGGGAGAGAGCAGCGGTTTGGCAATGCGCGGAGGAGGCGGCAGAGATACTGAAGATATTAAGTTAGTTGAATTTGGGAAAGTTAGGGACGTACCCTTCTCCTCACGGCATGCGGATGTTGGATGCTGGGCCATGGCCCGTCCTAAGTTGGAGTAGTCGCATTCGAAGGATGGAGGAGACGGCGAGGAAAGAGTGTCAAAAGGTGATATATATTTTTGATATCCCTGGACATAAGGTCCAGGGTGGCTGCGCCATCCAAATGCGACCAAACACGGAGATTTAATCTCACGCGCGTCTTGTGGGAGGATAGGGCATCCAAGAGAGAGATTCATGCCGATAGTACTGCCCAATGTAGTTTCAAGGGCGTAAAGAAGTTGGAAGGAGTGAATGTTTTTAATTTTTTCACCGTAGTCTTGGAATTGGAAGGCGTTGAGTAGGACATAGTCTGCCACGTGATTTCCCAAAAAGGAATGTGTGCCGCTGAACTTGGCGTTTTCACGCACAGCAGCTGGCTCATGAATTGATTCTATTTCGAAATATTGAGCACCTCGGCCCGCAAATTCAGGGATTCCGGTGTCCGGTTGAAAAATCAAAGTAGTAGCGCAGTCCATACTGATGAATAGGTGTTCTGGGCTGACCGGCAGATTTCTCAAAGTCTTGCTTGTTTTTATACTAACTACTGTAATAGCTATACAAATCAAATTTATGATTATTTTATTCAAAGTTCTATCTAAGTACTGTAAGGTTGTACAGAGCATGAGGAACATAAAAAGTTGCGCAACATATAAAAGTTGCGATGTGCGTGCTAACGGATTTGGCGGTGGTGGCTTGATTAGGGATGTGAAAAAGCTTGTAGTGTGGACCGGCAATGTCCGAGTGTTCGATTCTTGAGAAAAACAACACGTGATTTCTTCGCGTGGTGTAATCATTAATTCTAAGTCCGGTGCTCCTTTTGAAACCGGATTAGGAAACGTTAGATACGTGCCATCGGCTCGCTCAATCAGGCCCACTCGGTTCTCAGATTGCCAAGATCGTCCTAATAATAGGTCAAAAGGTGCGTTCTCATTTAGTAATACTGTTCCTAGGGTTTTAATACTTCCGATTTCGATTGGAACACTTCTAATAATCCCTTGAAGAGTTCCAATGCCGCCGTTCGCATCTCTAAGACTTGTCCGGTGTTCCATGTCCGCCGGTAAACCTAATCCTTGCTTGTATATTGACGTATTTAGAATATTTATTTCACTACCTGTATCATAGATAGCTTTAACCTTATGTCCATTTATTTCGGTGTTAATATAAATCAGTTCTCCACGTGTTTTGGACTTCTGATCTTGCGACAGGAAAGTTTCCACAATGGGCCGGTCTTTTCCGGATTTAGGTTTGATCAAATCAATTAAACTTCCGGACAATTCTTTTGATGCAGCCAGGATTTCACGCGCTGATAGCTGAATTTGGCTATTTAGAATCCGTTCTAATAATAATTTCGGATCTATTTTTGCTGATAGTTCGGATATCCTAGGTACGTGTTTCGGTTCTTCCCGGTTTAGCGTGGGAACTGATATGTTGGGCTTTGCGTCCATATTTCTTATAACACTCTGTAGTGTCCCCTTTTCCCTATCTTCTTTCTTCTCTCTTGCCTTTACCGCTGGGGCGTCTTCCATAATTTGGTCATCATCTCTATCATCATAGCGTGGCCATTGCGCACTTACAGGCTTTGGGCGTGCCTCCTCGCGTCCTCTTTTTTCAACTTCTGGATGTTTTGACGTGGCTGGCACATAGCGCCGCTCGATGTTTTCCTTAATTGGTAAGTTGTTTCTCACTTCAGTTTCTAACTTTTTGACTTCGGCAGGGTTAAATTCTCTTTGTATTGGGGCGCCAGGACCGGGGCGCACTCTGGCCGGTCCATCTATTCTTATAATGTCTTTATTGTAAGTCGCCTGTTTACTCTCGATCTTGTTTTCCGGGGCACTGTCCTCTTCTACTAATTCTTCTATCCGACTAGACTCATTAATGTTACGTCCACTGCCAACTCTTACGTTGTCCTGCGGAATAACCTGTACATTTGGCCCTGTTGCTCGTTGAGCACTTAAAGGTATGTTTTCTTTATTCTTTCGATCTTCAACACGCTGACGCTGTTCTTTTTTCAGTGTCTCCCTAAAATCTTTTGCCGAGGGTGGATATATTCCATCGAAAACTGCTCGACGTTTGCCGGATTTGTCCCTTAATGTCCTTTCTGCCGGGTAAGCCACATATTCTATTTCTTCGTCACTTATATCTGACCCACTCATTACTGCAGGTATAAAATAGACTTCATGATCTGAGGAATCCCACTCACTATCTGTAACTAATTGTACAAAGTGAGTACTTGCTGTTTGCTGACTTGCGAGCCGTTTCTGAGCCATTATAAAGGTTTCATTTTCTTGTCTCCGTAGTTCCTGGCCTCCTGGTAGTGTTAGTCTACCTGTAGCATCTTTTTGTAGTAGTCCTTTATCTAATAATGCATTTATCTCTGGGCACCATGAAAGTCTGTGACTGCCTCCGCATCCATAACAATTATACTTAGGGGGCCCTAATTGAATATTATTCGGGTAAGTTGGAGTGAATGGCGCTTCTGGTGCTCTATTTCTAGGGGCTGCACTGACATAATTTTCACGCTTCTTCTGAGGCTTTGGGAATACTTCTCCTATAGTAGAGTCTATCTTTAGGGCTTGAAAGTACAGCAGTGTGTAATTTGGATCATCAATTGAAAGATCGCTTAAACGCTTCACCAAATCATTTATCTGATCTGGATCCTTTGACTTGGACTTTTTCTTCCCTTTCTTTACATGTGAATATCTTTTCCGCTCTACTTCTTCTTCTGAACTGCTATCTGTATCTAGATCCTTGACTTTGGATTTCTTTACTCATGATTTCTGCTTCTTCTTACTATAGTAGTCACTTGAATCTTCATCATCTGAACTATCCACAAATTTCACTTTACGCTTGACTGATCTAGACCTTGTCTTAGTAAGCTTTTTGGATTTTAACTTACGCCTCGCCTTATAATCATCTTCAGATTCAGAATCACTGTCACTTTCTGAAGAGCTGTCTGAAGAGTCAGATGTATCAGTCTCGCCTTCTGAAATTTCAGAATCTGAATAGGCAAGATTTGTCTCAAATCGATCTCTTTGTAAACAAGCTTCTACTGCTGCTACAATCTCTGTCGGTGAATAGGGGACAGTGCGATCACGTAATGGGTCTCTGGCAATAAGTCTACCTTCCACTCTGTTTCGCAGATCTCTGTGTATGCCCTTCCATAAATATGTAGCATGATCATCTCTGCTAATTTTACTGTGTGTTTTGAGCCATCCACCGATAATGGTGAATTTACGCATATAACGCTTCCATTCTGATAGTGTCCTGATCGGTTTCTTATTCTGAGTGAGAACAAATCTCACCAAGTCTTTTGGTTTGTATCGCTTTGTATCCCGGTCCGCATCAAAATTATTCAATAGATCGGCTTTGAGTTGTGTCCAGTTATGATTGCTGAAACTTTCTAAGACCTCGATTAGGTCAGCGACATGAGTTGAACAGTATTGGGTAACATTTTCACACAGGTCTATTTGGGAAGTCACATGATATTGCTGACAAAGCTTCTCATATTGCTTGATAAATTTCTTGACTTGTGTAAATTCACCCTTGAATTTAGGTGGTGCATGTTTTGTACCGGGATAAGGGAGTATTAATGGTCCTGGGGGCATGGTAGAACCTGAAGTAGTTGCAGTTGTAGTGGTCATGGTTGATACTGATGTTTATGGTAGTACTGTAGTGAATATTGGAATAATGGTCAAGTGGTTTTGATGGGTGGAAGACACTTTATTGTGAATTCTGCAGTTCAATTCCTGCCAAGTGCTAATTATGAAACAGTCAAAGAAAGGTGATTAGATGGACAAAATTTCCCCCCTCGCGGTGGGCTCCAATTATGTCTTACTAGGATGTGATTGGCAATAAAAATCACCAGTTCTCACTATCCTCCACGGTCAACGGTTCAGACAATTACCAACGGTTGATAACGTGGTCGTTCGTGGGAGGAGGTGTAAAAGTTGGGTTTGTCAAAACAAGCAAATTCCTAATGACTTTGAAAGGGGTGAGATCAGGGTAAATCTCAGGAACAGTAACCGTTAACTGGCTTGATGCAGTGCTTAGGTACTTAATGGTCGATAGTCCGTTAACTGGCTTGATGCAGTACTTAGGACACAGATGATAAGGATTGATAGATGATGGTGTAGCCGAATCGATAACTGGCTTGATGCAGTACTACGATGCTATTAGAAGATGAATGCAAAAGTATGCAATACAAAGATGAAGATATGGTTCACAATGGTACCCAATGAATCAGAGTATTATCTCGTAAACACTCCCTATTCTCAAAAATTAGAGGAGATCAAACTAAGCCTCTAACACAATCGAATCAACCGAAATACGTGACTTCGAAACTAACTTCTCTGCTGCTCAGGCACTCACGATGAGTATGACGCAGAATCAGAACAGAGTACACCTTCTGGATGTAGTCTTAAAGCAGCCAAGCTCTTAATATTGTTGACTAACGTGCTAGTCCTATTTGTCGTCCTCCTAATCGTTAAAAATACGTAAATTCTCCCCACAGAAAAGGTATCCTGTGTTGTAAAGAGAATGTGACGAAACTACAACTAGACGACTGATAACCGTGTACCAGCTAGTGTAATTCAAGGATTGGCTCAAGGTAGGCCTCAGAAAATCAGTATGTTGTGGGAAAAGATGACAAAAGAATGGAGGGAATAAACTTAATATTCACTCAGATGTTCACACAAATATAGGGTGAGAAATTCAGGAAGATACTCAAATCCTCCTCCCTCTCTCTTAAAGGGGGATTGTCTGTCCTTTCAAAGGAAGTTTGATTTCAAAAGGGAGATTGTCATTCTTCAGAGGGGAAATTGAGCCCCTTATATACTATTCTAAATGCGGCTGTGTAACTATCTAAATAAGGAAATATGACTCATCCTGACTCATACTGAGTCATAATGAAGATGACTCATAGTGACTCAGACAAGAAAATGACTCATAATGACTCAAACTGAGTCATTGTAGAGATGTCTCATGATAACTTGTTCACTTCTCAAATATTCTCATCTATCAACTTTCTCCATTCAAATTCCTGACTAATCCATCTCATCTTACTAATCCATTTCATCTGACTAAGCCCTTAGTCACCTATGAACTGTTGATACGTTGAAATGTTGATTTGAATATGTTTCAGAACATACAAAAGAAATGTGAAGAATGTGTGAGAAAATTAGGATGTTGTGAGAAAAAATGCTGAGTAATGTGTTATGGTATGTTTGGAACTTATCTTTGAATAGGATAAGTATTAATTGAATTATTATGTAGTGTTATGGGTTTGTTATGTCTGAAAAACTGCTCAAATCCGGTCATAATGTGTTATAGAAAATTCTTAATAACTTTGTAGAGTACAGTAGAGGATATCAAAGCTCTAAAGTAGCCATGACCATGCACAAAACAAGTTTGGTGCGTGTCAGCGAGAGACAGATGTATTGAGGTCAGGGATGGGTCGACGTATGTGTACTCTGCTTCTCCTTTCACGTATCTGAAACTCGCTTAGGAAAGGACTGCAGTTCTATCATCAACTTACTGACCTGAGTGCCATAATCACTCTCGGCGTCAGGTCCTTTATCACCGACCGTCGATCGGAACATGACAGACTTGTCTGCGGAGGCGCTGGAGCTCGTCATCACTAAGCTTTGTCGGTCCACTCTCTAGTCGCCCACGCCAAATCTGTCCTCGATCAAGGAGTGTGGCAGTTGGTAGCGGGTCCACGAATAGCAGCTAGCGAGAGTGACATGAATTGGTCCGCCCTATTGGCAAGTCAGTATGTTTCTACTGCAGGAGGCTGACTATTCGACGTAGCGTTGGAACTGGGACGCTAATGTCGAGGGCGGGTTACCTTTCTCCTCCATGAAATCTTGCCAAAAGCCAAGGAGCTTCTCGACATCATGAGGAAGATCATCTGCTGAGGTATTCCTAAGACACAACGAAATCTTCGTCTGAAAGCCCTCAAACAAGTCCCTGATCTGCAAAAGAGGCTTTGCAGTTCACACCTATGACATCCGTCCTTTCCTCTCTAGCTTGCTCAAGAAGATGTTAGCTCAGTCCCTAACCTCCAACCCTAATCACTTTCGTAATCCAAGAATCAGTGGACAAGAGGAGTTGGTGGAATCGCAGGAGTGCTCGTCTGCAATTTGCTGGCGCAGTCAACTACCCGGCAAGGAGTCCAGAAGAAGATGATGTATCGTGTATTCCAGAGAGTAATATTGGGTGGAGAGGATGAGACAAATGGACATATACTGATTTTCAAATTGAAATTTTCTCGTGTAGACCTTTTAAGTCTGTAAAGGAATTGTTCAATCGACGATCAGTTTGAATTAATGCAGATATTGACTCTCGCTTCAGACATTGAACGTAGGGTGATCGAACAAATAGGTTGTTGGAGGACTTAATGAATAGCTGGACCGTCGGCGCCATGGTGGGAAGCATGTAGAATCATCGGTCTGCATTCTGTCATAAGCCAGAATATCAATAATAGTAACAGGATTACATAAATAGGAATCACCATGAGTAAATCTATGGAGGATACCCATGTCTCAATCTCGGACTATAGCCAGTATCATCGAGCATCACTCCAATAGGACGTTTACCCCCGGTGTATTCCCTACAATACCCTCCTGCACGCATCACAGGGAGGTGGCATCTGATGACAAAGTTGCATACATACCATGTAAAACGATGCCTTCTGGCGTAGAGAGAAATGAGAACCCGCTTCTTGCGCTGCGCAGTAATCAATGTATGACTAGGTGCAATTCAGAGTCAAACAGGGAACAATGTATGATGGTTTCCTATCAATATCCTTGAATTCAATTTGTCGCCATTTATCCTCTCGAGTGTCAAATACCCAGGTATCGTTTAGATATTGGGCTTGATGTTTCATATATATTAGTGCAACATGAACAAGCGGGATCCCATGCTGGAGACATACTGCGGTGCCCTGGGTCGTAAAAACCACCAAAGAGAACTATGTACTAGTGCTTCCACATTGCCATTCTGTACGATGCTAAGAATTCGAAGAGGCACAGAAGTATTTCAAACGCACCGATGTCCTGACCTTGCACTGGGTCTGATCTTAGTATCCAAGCGATCCCACGAATGAGTGCTGATATCAAAGCACCAAAAGTCCCTGTAGTGATGGAATGTGTTCTGATGCAGTGAGCTAAACTCGCCGCCGAACAGGAAGAGTTTCCCTCCTCCAGCTGCCGAAGCACGGCATGTGCGCTACGAGGCCCAGGGCACGTAGGGCTCACAAACTTGCGCCATTCATCCTTGTCAGGATTGTAGTGGTAGACATTGTTGTAAAAGTAGGCCTTGCCGTCATCGCTAAAGAATTCACCTCTGATGCACCACAAATAGTTTCCGCTTGGACACAGTGTCAGAGTCGTGTTCGCGCACCTTGAAGGTGGACCCTCGACTAGTTCCTCCGTGACCTTATGTGCATCTTCCCATTCGCGGTTCATCTACTAGCAGGCATTGTTGGGTCAGCTCTATCTCGGATGTATGTGATGAAAGTCACCTTGTCGAGGATAGACTCCAAATCTTCATCCTGTGGAGGTGCATCAGTCGTTTTTTGCTCTTTTTCTTTTCTTTCTTAGAAGTCTTGGCTTCTGCTTTCTGCCTTTTCGCCGCCTTGGCAGCTGCTTTACTTGTATTCTTCTTCTCGTTGCCCATTGATCGATATCGACAGAAAGTAGTATCACATCATCAAATCATCAGTACCATCAAAGTTCGGCAGTCGTACAGCCACTCTTATGTAATGTTTTCCCGACCTTGGCCAATTTGATGAGTCTGGATTTTGAATTTAAGTGCCACTCCCAGAGGCCGCCGGCTGTTATCGAATGTTCGATTGTGTTGTTATGCGACTTGGATAGGATGTCCAGACCCGGAGGCTCAAGCAATGATATGCCTTAAGGAGCAAGAATCACAAGTACAATGATTGACAGTACGAGGGTGACTTCTCCCAAACACATGAGCCACCTCACCTTTCACCCTCCCTACCTCGTGCCCCAACCCTAGTCCCCACCCAAGGCAACTTGAATGAAATGGCCTTCAAAAGCAAAAGCGTCAAGCGTTTCAGCGTTCGCAATTTCCTCGCAGCGATCCTTCACCCATTCATGTCATCCCCAACTGACGCCCCTGGAGTGTTCACCCCGGCGGGCAAGCCTAGTCACATCGACGTAGGACTTTGGCACTCGCTGCTCTTTACTAGCGAGCTTTCCGCACAATGCAAGCTCGAACGCATGGTCTACGGCAAATGCACCATCGAATTTGAGCATGAGTTTTTGCTCCTCCATTTCCGTCATCCAACGCAACACCACGCTGTCGCCATCCTCACACTGGAGCGCACGTGTGCAGAAAACACCACTGGCTCATCTAGATCAGCCGGGCAGGCAGTCATAGTCTCACCATCAGTATCTTCAATCACCGCTAAAGACACCATCACCCCAACCACCAGCTCCAGCTTTACTATCGATTCATACGTCACTCAGGAATTTGGTCCGCATAAGTATCTTTTCGAACTTGATTTTCCCGCTTCTGCTCGTCCGTCGGCGATGCAGGTATCCATTCTGTTGTGCGTGCTCAGCAAGCATTCCTCAATGTACGAGTTGTTGCAGTACCAATGCTATTGGTACGCGTACACTGTTTGGGAGGCACTCAAGAAGCTTTTTCCTGAGCATGTGGAGAGGCCTCTGAACGAGGGGCGCTCTCGGTTTAAGGGGCAGCCTATCAAGAAGGCCGAGAGTGTTAACACGGTGTGTGAGCAGTATCGAGCCGAGTGGGCGCGATTTGAGGAAGCGGTGGGAGAGAGGAGGAGGGCGAAGGAGGAGGAAGAGCGCCGGGTGAGTTGTTCTTTTTCTTTTTGGGATTGGTTGGGCTGTTTGCTTATCTGTTTCGGAAGGTGAGGATGGCAGTATTGGCGGAGGGACGGGCGCAACGTCAACCAGAGGTTGATGACGAGAGGAGGCAACGAGAGGAAGCGGAGAGGAAAGCAAACGAGGCAGAGAAGAGAGCAGACGAAGAGAGGAGGCAAAGGGAGGAAGCTGAGGCTGAACTGAACCGAATGCGAGCAAGAATGGCCGAGCTCGAGCGCCGCGCCGCGTGATACTGATTTAACGATTGCTTTTCCTCGTCATCAACATCCTCCTCACTAATAGATCCAATTGCAATGTACATTGCCATTAGAACATATCAGAATTGTCTCCGACTCTCAATCTGCATGTAACTTTGACTCTGCAGGAGAACTTAAGGGTTTACTACCAGTAACACTAATCCTTCCTTCAAGTTAAGGGCTGCATTGGCAAAGCATGAGGGAGCTCGAGCACGAGTCAAGGAACAGTGAACAATATATTGCGGAACATGAGTCATTATCGATAAACAACGAAGACGGGATGTGGGGGCATACGATTGTTGCACAACCAAGGATTCGAAGGGAGTTACAGCCTGAGAGGCCGAGTACGTACAACAGAAAGTCAAGGAAAGTGTAGCTGAGTCGATGATTTGCGAATGTACGGGATTCCAGTGTTGTGATCCCCAGCAGCCTTGGCATACCGGCCCAGGGTGTAAGTACTACTGTCCACCGGAACCATAAATAACACGATGGACAATTTCTGTCAACTTGTGACAGAACGAGGTGGATATCATCGCGAACGAAGACCGAATGGATGACCAGCGCAGGAAATAAAATGATGATAGTGCATTTATTTTGAGATTACGAGGTATGGCCAGCCTGACTTGAATGTAAGGATAGCGTTGTCTGCGTGCCGAGGAATGATCTCCCACAAGAATCACAATGACCTCCATGATAAATCGATGGGGGTACTAGTACTCAAATATGCCCGTTGAACATAGGTGTAGATGACAGACCTCTACAGAGAACAAACAATATGGGGAGGACAAATAGGG
>JABBWF010000294.1:0-42388 GCA_016647645.1 Suillus variegatus | reverse complement strand
GGAGTAAACCTCACGAATAAGGCTATATCTAACATACTAGGGCAATTTTTTTTTTCCATTTACATAGAAAAAAAAGTGCAAGTGCATATATACTGCTGCCATCACCTTTCCATCCATTGCCGATTGCATGGTATTTAACTGTATCGTTCAGTGGTAAGTTTTTATACCCGATGTTGGGAGTTCGACCCCCCCTCCCCCCTTAAATGCTCTTAGATGGGATACCTATTTTGCCGTGCGTTAACAGTACAAGTTCATATATACTGCCATCCTCGCTTCTGCGTCTAGTCTCCAAAGGGGCGTGGTGGTGTGTGTAGTTGCACCATCTGCTCCGAATTGAGATTTTATACCTGACGTTGGGGGTTCGACCCCACCATTCAGAGACACTACTGTTTTACCATCCGCAAGCGCCCTCACTTGCCGTTCGTTCTCGACCCCACCCCTTGAAGGCACATGCATTAGCTCATGGGCGTCAGTTGGACAAAAATAGTTCATAACTCATGACTAGCTACCAAATTTTGTAGCGCGTTGCTTCACTAGTGTTTGTCCAATCGTGAGGGGAATCCTACTGGTGCGCGTAATTAGTACGTGCTGTTCCTGCCGATCTGAAACTCAGTCCCTTGGCAGCAAGTTTTGATACAGCAACGGTCAGCAGGATCAATCCATCGAGAACACAACAGTACAGGTGGATAATATATATTCCACCATCAAGATAAGGCAGCTTACTACGATAAGCTCAGTAAGGAAGTAAGAGTCAAACTGTGGAGTCAGAAAAAGACGTTTCCTGTGTTGCCCCAAATGTCTCTGCAGCTGTTTCGTCACGCTTTGACGAGCTGACACGTAAATGTTTGATCTCCTTCTGTACGAAATAATAGACCAGCCTATATACATCGTGAGAAAAAATCCAGAATAGCGGTGACCTGGATACGAACGAGCTGGCTAAAGCAGTTGACAGAATACCTCCGATAATAAGAAGGCCGTTTAAAAATCTCGCTTCTGCGCACCGTGAATTAATGAGAGCAGAACGGCATGTCATGAGTTCTTACGGGTCATGTTGCGATTTCTCTGTTTGTTGTTTGAGAGTCTGGCAACACGAGATCCAATGAATACTTGTATCACGACCCTTGGGACGACAAAACAAGTCGCTATGAAGAACTGGAGCAACGATACCGATGATATGCTCTGTTGTGAAGGCATTAGATCCAAATTACTGGCAATTGAAAAGCTTACTGCGAATAGCGAGTTTGACCAAGCCCACGGCACAAGTGAAGACATACGGATGAGTATGATCAAGGGCATACCTCTTGATCGCTGTAGGCATCTTCTACTAAGCAAATAAGCCGATGCTGATGAAACACACTGACTATGACAACTTCCAGAGCCTGCCATTTCTCGTGAGTGGGGGTCCACAAACGCTGCCTCTTGCTAAACATCATCCGAAGGGTGACAAAAACTATAACGGATGCTGCCAGTGTTCCAATTACCGCGGGGATGACGCCCCGTATGCCGTATGTGAAACCAAACAAGTAAAGGAGTATGGTATGTCCAATGAAAGGGGGGAAGGATGTGACAACTGAGAGGAATCATGTTTGAACATCAGATGAAAGCGTCCAAGACATGCTTACTCATGACAAGGATAAGAAGCATGTACCCATATGGAACTTGTCGGAAGTTTTGACAGGCATCATACATGAATTGAGCAATGCGAGCTGGAGTGAGTGTGATGATGAATGCGGTTGAGCAGACATAGAAGAATACAATGAACCATATCACAGGCTAGAAACCATTGTCGGTCAGCACGAGAACACTAAAATTCAATAGTTATGTCACCTTTTTGACTGGATATCTCAAGCTAGCTGATCGTACAAGACGCTTGAGAAAACGAGTTATCTTCGCGGGGGTGGTCGACATGTTTGAGATTTCTCGAGGAAAGAGGGCCTTGGTGATGGCAAGGGTTGGTGTTAACGTTCAGGTTGGGACCCAAGTTGATTTACCCCACGATCAACGACAATCTCCGGTTCCCGGATGCCCTCCAGCAAGCAAGAGTCAAATGCGGCAAAGCCAGCAGGCTGTGGATAATAATTTACAGTCTTCAACCTCGCCACCAAAGTTGTCCACGTACAATTTGCAATCATGGAGAGTAGCAGGTAGATAAAGAAATTTTCGTCATAAATCCGACTGTGTAACTTGCTTTATATTCACGTTTTGTCCCATAAGATCCTAGAACAGGTATTCAGACTGGTGCTTGCACGATCAAAATCTATCAAAAAGTGGCTCACTTGTATGTAACTCAACTTTTCCTTGGCTCGCATGATCTTGGTCACTTTTCTGGTGCCCATCAGAGCGAATCGGTGCTGCAACACGGACTGCCATGCTTATTTCAATCCATATACTTTATGCGATCGGCTTCCTCTGTGGCTGCAAAGATAACAATCACATTTTCGCTCATTGAAGGCCTGTTCACCATTACAGGATGTGATTTGTGGCTGAAGACTGAGATAAGCGACAGCAAAACAATGCAACAGAAACATCAGGCGAGTCCTGGGTGATTAAGGTCCATAGCGCCTGACAACCGTGTGGCAGGAACAACGAGGAGTTGCCCATGCTGTGTTTACAACACCATGGAGAACCCTTCGCTGCACTTGCTAATAATGTCGATTATAGGCCAGAGCGAGCGTAGTGTGGTACGTTAGTAGGATAAAAAGGTTCTGCATCAGAAAGATAACACGTATGACTATGAGTCACTGCAGAAGTGGTCCGAGTCTGTGCGTGTCAAAGTTTGCCTTGGAACGGCACCATTGACCAAACATCACTACACAGCCACGCTCACATACATCCAAAAATAGAACATCGAACACGTAGTAGGCCGCTAGGAACTTAGTACTTAGCATCCAGAGATGCAGCTTAATTCTCAGCTCTGCGCTCGTGCGCTCGTAGCTTTCCTTGCATACGGTGGAATGAGCGGGAGTAACCACTGCACGAAAAGGGCCATATCCTACTCCGGGTTTTTGACCCCAACGGACAATAAATTTGACTCCTTGCACTTACAAAATTCAGTATTTCGAATTCGAGTTTTTTTCTTATGGTGCTCGAGCCATCATTAGACAGGGAGACTATTTGTTGGCAATGATGACGAGTATATTGTTCCACATATATTGATTATTATACATTGCTTCCTTTCAGATAAACAAAGATCAATCCGTTAATTATTCTCCATGGTCGAGAAACCAACATCTATACTCGCCCTCATGCTATCACCATAACGAATTGTCAGGAAAATGATCCTGAGAAAGAAGTTTGGAAGCCGTGTTATGTCAGTATCACCAATCTCGCGTTCAAAAAGACCCTTACCCTTGTCCAATGACTGCAAGGACAGCCGCGATGATGTCCGTCCACGCAACACCTATGCGCTCGATCGTTGGAATGATAAGAGCAGTTGCAACAGACATAATGAGCGACCAGCCCGCCCTGACAGGTAAATGAACAAGTTCAAGTTTGATAGTCATGCGATATCATGGAGACTGACATGCAAGCAGCTGCGGCCTCTGCGCTTCGAGAATGCGCTATGTCCACATTATAAGAATTAGTAGGATTCAACACTAACTCGACCTATAAATTGAATGAATTGCTTTATGCACAAGTGAGGGGATCTAGCTTGCATGACTTACCCCCACTCCATTTGCATATAGGCATAGTATATTCAGCGCAAGGCCGGTCGGGCCCCCAACATACGTCGTGATCAGCCCCGATGCCCCAACAGACAATGGGACAAGGAGCAGCCCTCCGATCCAGGTCGCTCTCAAGCGGTCTTCGGGACAATACGCTCCTCTGCGCTTCTCCCGCCATCTTCTGACTACAATGTCCGACAGGCGGCCACCAACCAGAGTTCCGCCTGTTCAAGGTCATGTTGGTGCACTGTGACTACAATGCTCTGCACCTACCGAAGCATCCCAGTCCGTTTGGAAGGAAAAACGCCCCGATGATGGCATCGTTCGTGATTCCATACCGGATGCCCTATACCGCGATCAGGATGCGAGATGGAAGATGATTGTCAACTTACAATAGTATTCGATATCGGTACGAGGAGAACTACATGGTTTTATGTGAGCATGCACTGCACAATCAGTAACAAGTAACAACGCACCATACATGGTGTTGACCATTAGAGCTGACGCAAACATCTAAATCTCGCACAAAATTAAGACTTTGTACTATGTAGCGCATGGTAAATGCACTCACAACCGCAAATAGGTTTGGACTGCGAAGCAACCAAAGACTGCTGAGAGGATTAATCCATTTGATATGAATCCGTCTCCTGGACGGTAGTTTATCAATACCCAATGTGCCGGGATGACTCGTCTCAGGAAACGAAAGATATATGAAAAGCATCTCGAGTAAGCCCCATGCACCAATGGAATAATGCAAATTGCGCCAGGACCAATACTGTGTCGCCGCACCTGATCAAATGCGTCACTAGAGTCAGCGGCCATAAACATCCAGAATATATATACCTCCAATAAACGGGGCAAAAGTGAACCCGAGAAGTGTGACCTGAAATAGCGGTGTCAATACCAAACCGAAAAAAACCATTCAATCATCATGATTCCTCACACTAAAGAATATCCCAATAGCGGTCCCCCTTTCCTCCAGTTTATAAATGTCGCCAATTACACCTGACCCCAACGACAACGCCCCAGCGCATCCAAACATCTGCACGAATCGCCAGAATAACAGACTCTGCAACGAAGTCGACAGCGCGACACCACAGCTCCCAACACATAGAAACGGTATTCCCCACAGATATATCGATCGGCGTCCGTCTGTAGGACTGGTGTTAGAACTCAAAAAACTACAATGAGCGCAAGACACGCCATGGGATGCACGCACAGAAAGATGAATAAGCAGACCAACATAACGCTCCGATAGCATTAGCGAAGACCGATAGGCTCAAAGCCAAGCTGTGAAATAGCTCGATCGTGACTACATATCAGATGAGCATACAACACGCACCTAACGACAGCATGTGTTAGGTCGAGATCTTTAGCTATCTGAGGGATGGAAGGCACGAACGTCACTTGGACAAACACTGACCAATGTTTATCAGTATCTGCGTCAAACAGTACACTTTAACTCCCAGTACTCACTAGCCAACAAACCCGCAAAAGACACGTGGAACACAATCCACCTCTTTTGATCTGGCGCGAATCTGTCATAAATAGCTTCATGCGCGGTGGGCACCAGTAAAGGGCTTTCTTCTGAGGCCATCGTGAAAAATTGTGAGCTGCCCAAGAGCTGCTAGCCAGTGAACCTCGCGGCAATAACGCGGAAGATATTTACGTCAACAATCAAAGCCCGGCTTCTGAGAAGGATCCTGAGTTGCCTACCTGCCGGCAAGATATGAATCAAGGCCATATGCAAGAAGTAGAATCAAATCGATTCTAACCTGTTCGCCACGGTCTGGGGTCACAGAGATTTCTGATTCAAATGGCAGTCAAGTTTTTCAGTATGTGTTTGCTTTTCAAAGTTCAATAGGTGTTTAAAGAAACGCGGTGAGTCAAAACACTGGTACTGAATTTCCATGTATCTATCTAGTATATCCTGAATGAGTCGAACAAACCCTTGGCAATCAAGACTGCAAGCTGATAACTGAGCGAGGAGAAAAAGGAGTTGTAAGAGACAGTCGTAAGCCGCTATCAACATAAAAGGTATAAAAGGTCTAAAATGATCAATGTTTCAGAACCAACTTCCGGAAACCAGTCTCCTCTCAGGGTCCTGGAATACACTTAACAAGTTTCTGCCCTTCAGATAAGATGACAAGGGATGACCGCAGACCTTTTGAACACCACTGCCATTCAAGCCAGGAAAGGAGGTAACGATCCCAGAAAGCCTGGAATGTGTAGTCGAGCGTTTCATCCCATGGATCTGGAGCACGCGAGAGATGAGTGGCCCAGTTTTGACAGGCATACTTGAGAGTATCGGAAGATGATTGACTGGTGCGCTGTGCGTTGTGTGCGAAAGTCATGAAGGTGTTCATAGCACAAACAATCTTCCTGTCTGGCAGTGAATGAACGATTTTCCTGTTTGGTGATTATTGTGACGAAGGCTTCGAGCGAATACAAGCAGATGACTTATAATAGGAGCGCAAGTAAGATTATTTTTCGGAAATCTCCTAAGTACATTAGAGCTAGTTCGGTAACCCAAGGTAAAGTAAATTTGCCAACTTCAAGGATGATGTAAGGCCGGCACAGTAGCTTCCGGTTTGGAGACCGACATCGGAGCTTGAACTTCCTTTGATCCATGTCTAGCTATCACACACCCCAGCATACGACTCAAGATCTATGCAATCGGAACAACATCTGGGCTAGTGTCATATCGATAGTGTTATCAGCTCAAGTCCACATCCTCTCCATGGCTCAGGAGTCATCTCATACTACTACAGAGAGGGCTGTTTGGACCGACACAGAGGTTGATCAGTTTCTCCTCTACCTATCCAACAATCGGGACAAGATCGGTGATGCTGGCAACTTCAAAGATGCGACGTACAATGGCGCTGCAGAGGCTATTGCTGAGTACCTGGAGCATGGTCCAGCAAAGAGTGGGGCAATGTGTAAGACAAAATGGGCGTCAGTAAGTCATATCAATATATCATTTTATAGACTTGATAAGAGATCGTGTAGTTAAAGCAGACTTTCAACGCTATTCAGAAGTACCGCCAGCAGTCTGGTGTCCACTGGGACAATATTAGAGGGGCAAATGTCGAGGGCGAGGCTTCAACCTCAGTATGGAATGAATATGTTTCCAAGAAGGTACGTCAAGTTCGCTAATGCTATTTCATGCGTCTCACTGTTTGATAATAGGGAAATTCAGTCATGCGCCCTTTTCGTGCATCGGGATGGAGACACTACGAGCAAATGGACGGCATAATACCACGAGGCAGTGGCGCCCGAGGGCGCACAGGATACCAACCCAATATAGCTCTCCCCCCTCCCTTAAGCTCAAGCTCCAGTCCTAGCGTACCCGCAGGTGAACACAATACCATGATTGGTCCCGTTATTGCCACGTCTAGTGCTGGTGTTGCTGGTCCTAGCACCGCCCCTGCAGCAGCTGCCCTCACTTCTACACCTGCTTCTCCATCCTTCATGCCTCCTCCTACTTCTCCGTCCTTCATGCCTCCTCCTGCTTCTCCATCCTTCATGCCTCCTCCTGCTTCTCCGTCCTTCATACCTCCTCCTGGCAAACGTTCTCACACTGACATGGAGCTGACCGCCTCATCTGCATCTACCTCAGTTTCTCAAATGCAAATGCCGCCTCCCTCCGAGTCGAGCTCTATCAAAAGAGCGAAGACAGTATCAGGCCGCGCATCAGGCCGTGGATCAGGAGGCCATGCACAGACTCAGGGCGGTTCCACAAAGAACACTAACACGTTGGACACCAAGATATCGAAGGCCACCACAGCTGTAGCCGTGATGGGATTCCAGAGCTCTGTCAATCGCTTGACAGATGTAATTGCTGAGCGCATGGTCTATCCTGAGGATCGGGTAATGGACCAGCGCTCGAGGGCCATGCAGATGTTGCAGGTTGAGGATGCAGAGCTGCCGTTCGCAGAGCGGCTTATAATACAACAGGTTTTTTCTATGGACCCTGCAGCTACTGACATATACACACAGACCGCTGACAAGGAGATGCGCCGTGCTTTTATTCTTTCCACAGCCCAGCGGTTGGGACTTCAACTTCCTGCGCCTGGTAGTTAGTATACTCATGTAAAATGCGCTATTGACACAACATATGATGATAATGCAGTAGTTGAAGCATGGTAATGCAAACATCTTGTGCTTTGATGGCGGCGGATACATGAGAGTCGTGCTACAGTGCTACGTATCATTGTCAGAATCTTCAAAGGAGTCATCTAGCAGGCCCCGCTGCTGCAAAACGGTCTGATAATCTTCCCACATGGAGCGCGCAATACGATTGCGCACTTCCTTCATGCCTCCCGCTCCGTCAAACACCTCCTCATCATCGGGGATCCCTTGGTGCTCCGGGTTGTCGTAATCGAAGTGTTCGTCGTCGTCGTCGTCCAGGAGCACGTTGTCGTCAGGGTTGTGAGTTGATATGAAATTGTGAATCGCGCATAGCGCGGCAGGTATACGTGCCTGGATGGTCATAGGATATTCAGGTGAGAGCAAAAGAATACGAAAACGGCGTTTTAACACGCCAAAGATCCGCTCAATCACATTTCGAGCGGATGAGTGTCGCAGATTGAAGAGCTCTTCTTTGGTTGTTGGTCTGCAAACATAGAATAGTTATTAAAAAACCTAAAATATAAAATAAATAAAACATACCTAAGATTAGCGCGTCCCCATTCAGCCAAATGATAACGGACACTGCGGTAGGGGACTAAGAGCTCGTCACACAAAGGGAATCCCGCATCCGCTAAGAAATATTTGCCGGGAGGGACATACAAACTGCCTGAACGAGCCTCGTCATAGAGGCGTGCGTCTGTGGCGGATCCCTCCCAGCCAGTGAGAGCGTATGAGAACTTGAGGTTGAAGGTGCAGGCGAATAGACAGTTTTGAGAAACAAAACCTTTGCGATTACGATATGAGGGGCGGTCAGATGATGAGGGGCGAGCATGGATGTGGCTGCCGTCGATCGCACCAATAGCGTCCTTGAAGTAAGGCCAGAATTTTGGGTTGTTACGGATGTTGCTGGAGACGTCATCGGTGTCATTGGGAGAACGTACGTAGGTTGTGTAGAACGGGGGGGACGCAAAGATAAACAAGATCTTCCGGAAATACCTGGAATTATTTGTGAGCTCATCATAAATAACATTAAAAACAAACTTACTTTGAGATGGTGTCGTTTGACTGTTGAAAACGCTCCCCGACATGACGGATTGTTAGCCCTGTAACGCACGTATATAAAAAGATGGCAAGTTGCTCTTCGAGCGAAACGTGGCGTGAGCTAGCATAACCCAAAACACGAAGTTCGGCTATGAGCACGTGAAAGACATCTGCATGCATGCCAAGTTCGCATCGCATACGATCCGGGTGACCAACGATGAGTTCCATGACCCATTCTTCACCTGAGAGGGCCGATGTGTGGTATGCCTCAGGTACAGAGTCCTGAAGCAATGAGTGCGTAGCAGTCAGAAGGACACTGACGAGTAGTGCAATGTGACGTAGGATTCGCATATGATTCTGCCGACGGCCTGCAGCTGGCGGCTGAACAGCCTGGGCTTGAGCGAGTTGTTGGAGCAAGGGGTCAATGGTATCCATAATCTATCGATATCTATCCCTAAAGCAATGAGCGCAATGGATAACAAGTCCTACTAATATTGATATCATAAGGTTGAAACTCAGCTATCGGCACCTACTGTGCCGGCCTTACATCATCCTTGAAGTTGGCAAATTTACTTTACCTTGGGTTACCGAACTAGCTCTTATATATCATATGTTTTCTCCGAAACTCAGTAGAAGTCCGCTACTCGTGCTTTGTAAGCACATTCGGTCTGTGTTCCGCTACTCGTGCTTTGTAAGCACGTTCGGCTTGTGTACTTCAACACTCCCCCTCAAGCCGAAGTCATACCTAAATCATTGGTAAACTTACAATGTTTCGGCTTGTGTAGCGGCTTCGTCAACACATCTGCAATCATCTCATCAGTGCGGCAGTACTGATCTTGAATCACTTGTTCTTGGATCTTTTGTCTGATGTAATGGTCCTTTATATCGAAATGCTTGGACCTCGCGTGGTACTGTGGATCTCGCGCAATTGCGAGTGCGGACATATTGTCTCCATGGAGAATTGTTGGAGCTTGTTGAGGTAAATTCACCTCTTCAAATAAATTTCGGAGCCATACTATTTCACGCGTTGCGTGTGCCATTGCAATATATTCTGCTTCCGTCGCGGAAAGAGAAACTGCGTTCTGTTTTTTAGAGCTCCAAGTTATTGCTCCGTCTCCAAGTTTGAAGACGTATCCTGATATTGATATCCTATCTCTCGGATCGTTCGCAAAATCTGCGTCTGACCATCCGACAAATTGAATTTGGCTTTTGTCAAGTTCTTTGGTCCCCTGATATTTAATCCCGAGTTCTCACGTTCCAGACAAGTATCTTAATACACGTTTTGCTGCTACCCAATGCGCTAATCCAGGGTTTGCAGTGAACGTGCTAAGTCGCTGTATGGCATACGCTATGTCCGGGCGTGTAGCTACTGCCAAGTACATCATGGATCTGATCAGTGACGCATAACCGTTACTACGGTTTCCTTCCTGGTCAGTCTCTTCTTTCTCGAGTATAATTTTCGGATCTAGCGGCATCCCTACTGAATTACATGACTGGAGACCTTGTTTTTGTAGGATCGATTATATATATTTTGTTTGCGTTAGTCGGATTGACCTATTTGGTCGATCTCGAGTGATTTCGATCCCTACAATCTTTTTCGGTTCTCCTAGGTCAGTAATATCTAGTATCTTTTTGAGTTGCTCCTTTAATTGATCCATTAGACTCGGAGCATCCGCGAATAATAATAGGTCATCGACCCATACAGTTATTATCCCTGTTCCTTTCGCAGATTCTCTGATGTACGTGCATGGATCTGACTTTAATTGTCTGAATCCTATGCTTGTTAGGCGGCTATTCAACTCAAGGTTCCATTCGCGACCCGACTGTTTTAGCCCATAGAGGGTTTTTCGTAGTCGACATACTCTGCCGGTTCCATCATTGTAGCCTTTGGGCTGTTCCATATAGACTTCTTCTTTTAGCACGCCATTTAGGTACGCCCCCTTGACATCCATTTGTTGTATCTCCCAATTGAGACATGCCGCTGTGGACATCATAGACCTTATTGTCTCTAGGCGCACCACCAGCGAAAAGGTATCTGTATAGTCCATTCCCGGTATCTGTGAGTACCCTTTGGCTACTAACCATGCCTTGTATTTGACTATTTCTCCCTCTTTATTAGTTTTCTTTATGAGGACCCACTTATTCCCTACTAGGGTGCAATCTTTTGGAGGATCTACCAGTTCCCAAGTGCCCATCTGCTCCAATTGGGTAAGTTCTGCTCGCACTGCTTGTTCCCACTTTGGCCAGTCATCTAATGTCTGTGCTTCTTTTAGTGATCTAGGCTCTTGCGGGTCAAAACTGCCATTTGCAGTGAGCACGACAAGGACTATGTCCTCCTGATAGAGTTCTTCCTCGAGCTCATGATGTTCGCACTCGAGGTAAGCCCATTCTGGCTCTGGGTCATTTAATTGCTGATAGTTGTGTCTTACCGTTTGTCTTTTTGATCTTCTAGGCACATCAACTTCGTCTTCGTCTTTAGGAGGACGTTTCCTTTTCAAGGGTGAGTCTCCTCTTATATATTCATGCTGATCTTCATTTGAACTTGAACGATTACTAGATTGCACGTCGACTTGTTCTGTCTCCCCCTCACGCTGTGCATCGGGTGTAGAAGGTGTTGCGCTAGTAGATGCCTGCGCATCTACTCTTTCTATCTCCCCCTCGCGCTGCGCATCGAGTGTAGAAGGTATTTTGACGTGTGTGGGGAACTTAAAGTTCCGTGATATACAGATTTGGTGCGTACGGGTGTTATAATATTTAATTGCCTTCGGTCCGTCTGCAAATCCTACAAAGATTTGCTTTATTGACTTTGGGCTCATTTTAGATTGATTTGTGCCCTCTTGGAGCACGTATACCGGTGCACCAAATTCCTGTAAGTGTGTTACATTTGGCTTCTTACCGTTCCATAGTTCCTCAGGTGTCGCGCCTTGTAGCGCTCGTGTAGGTGCATGATTTCGAATGTATGTGGCATGAGATACCGCTTCTGCCCACAAAGATTCTGGTAAGTCTTTTTCGATTAGCATCGCTCGTGCTAGTTCTGCTAACATTCGGTTGAATCTTTCAGACACTCTGTTTTGCTCAGGTGAGTACGGCGCTGTTGTCTCAAGTTCAATCCCTTCGTTTTTACACCAGGTTTTTAGGTCATTATTCACATACTCTGTTCCGTTGTCGACTCGGAATTTTTTCGGTTGATTATTCCAGCGTTTTTTCAGGTATGTCGCGTATTGTTTAACCTTGGTGGATGTCTCATTTTTATGTTTCATGAACTCGACGCTGCTCCTTCGGGAGCAGTCGTCAATAAATGAGATATAATATTTCGACCCACCAACCGACTGTACCCTTGCTGGTCCCCACACATCACTGTGTGTGAGTTCTCCGAGTGTTCTGGAACGATTGTCAGTATCGCGCGTCTGCTTTGCCTGTATGCAGGCTTCGCACTGGGGTATAGGTGTGCTCTCGTTAATATTCATACCTTCTACTAATTGCTCTTTGTGTAGCCTCTTAAGGCTGCTAAAAGCTATATGTCCATAACACTTGTGCCAGTTAAGCCAATCTGTGGGTTGCTCTTCTCGGGCAGTGTTTACTTTTGTCACTGACTGTATTTTCACCCGAGTCTCCAATAGATATAATCCATTGTACAGCTTCCCTTCAGCAATTGTGCGTCCTCCGTGCACTTTTAAGGTTGCCTTTCCTTTTCCTATTATAGTGTGTCCTCCTTCTCTGTCTAATCGAGTAATAGACACGAGATTATTTAAGGCACACGGCACATGTAGGACATTTTTAAGCTTGCAGGTTACCTGCTGCTTATTTATTATACTTACTAGTTCGACTGTCCCGTGCCCTTCAGCTTTAAGGGATTCATTAGTGATCCCGCTGACTCTGTGACATTTTAGTGGGACATAGTCCGTCAATGCGGACCGAATCTTAGTAATATGTGATGTAGTTCCTGAGTCCACCAGCCAATCATAATAGCTAAGCTTCTTGAATTCATCACTATTATTAGATACATTGACTTGGTCTTCCATATTCAGATATTCGAATTCGACTTCTGTCTGATTCTCGATCTCTGTTGGTTCGACCTGCATCTCTTCGCCCATGAAGGCTACATCCTCCTCCTCCTCATATTGCGCATTATCCGCAATGACATCTGCATCTGCTGCGATGCGCGCCTTGTCAAATTTCCCACGCTTCTTTGGAGGGGATTTAGATGGGCCTTGTCCCGCCTTTCCTCCGCCTTTACTCCAGCAATTCTCTTTAATATGTCCCACTTTTCCGCAGTTAGAGCATTGCTTGTCTTTGAACCAACACTCAGCTTCAATGTGACCCATCTTCTTACAAATGCGACATTTCTTCATGTCTTCTCGTTTCCTCTTTCCTAGAGTCTTTCCTTTGATAACAAGTGCGTTCTCCTTTCCTTTGCCTTTTCCTTCCTTCTCTTTCCTTCGTGAGTTCTCTTCCATTATTAAGGAGATGAGCTCGTGTGAAGTGATTGCATTCGTGTCGCCTATTTTATTCTGATATGTCATCGTGAAGGTATCCCAGGATTCCGGCAAAGATGAGATCAACACAGTGCAGAAGTCATCTTCTGTCACCTTACTTCCCATCATATGTAAGGTCTCTTGGATCTCCCTCATATGTTTGACATGCATGGGGATGTCTTCGTCTTTGTCAGTGTAAGTCCTATAGAGTTTACGCTGCCATGTGGTAATCGCTTGCTTGCCTCGTGATTCTTTGACAAGCTTTAGCTGATCCCACATTTCTTTGGCCGTTTTTGCACCAGACAGATGTATCATTTGGCTGTCTGCAATTGACAGCTCTATCACAGTCTGGGCTTTTCGGTCATTGATTTCCCATTTTGTTATGTCTGCTCCCTTTTGCGCTGACGCGGGTAACGGGCCCCTAGCAGGCTTAGGAACAGTGCCTTCGACGTATCCTTCAATTCCTTTCTCAAAGAGGATGGCTTTGACACAACGCTTCCAGCCCAACCAATTTTCATCATTCAAGTGCTCGATACGATACAATGACGATAACGAGGAACCAGTCGTTTGGTCCGTCATTTTGAAGGTTCATTTTGGTTAGATATCTTTATTATAATATGATGGTTTTATTTGCGCATGACAGGGCTCATAACCTATTGTGACGAAGGCTTCGAGTGAATACAAGCAGATGACTTATAATAGGAGCGCAAGTAAGATTATTTTTCGGAAATCTCCTAAGTACATTATATATCATATGTTTTCTCCGAAACTCAGTAGAAGTCTGCTACTCGTGCTTTGTAAGCACGTTCGGCTTGTGTACTTCAACAGTGATTGATATGTCGATGATACAATGGAATGATGCTGGTGGCTTAATGCAAGGAACACTGGGAACATTAAGAAGTCCGGCAAGCTTTTGAACCGCTGGACCACTTGAAAGGTTGGTAGCAAACATAATTCTTGGACAATGATAAACTGGGTGATTGCTTCCAACATACTTGAGAATTCGTCCAAAGTCACCCAGACGGACGCCGCAGGAGTGGATTTCCACGCTTGACCATGGGACGTCTGCAGCCAGTCCTGCCCGTCTGGGGATTTCAGCCAGTCTCATCCTGCCTTGGTCTGCAGCCAGTTCCGTCCTGCTTGGGTCTGCAGCCAGTCCCATCCTGCATGAGTCTGCAGCCAGTCCCATCCTGCATGAGTCTGTAGCCAGCCCTGTCCTGCCCGAATCTGCAGCCAATCCCATCCTGCCAAACTTTTCAGCCAGTCTCATCCTGTTAGTGCTGCCATGGTCCAGTTCAGTCTGGTTCAGGGGGTCCAGGACGAGAACCGAGAACCGAACCATCGAGAACCGTTCTTTGCGGTCCGGTCCGGTTTTTTTCTGGTCCAAACTTGAACCGAACCGAAAATTTTTCTATAGTGAGCGCAAAAAAAATGTTGACAAAATGCTAGTCTACACATTGAGTAGCTAGTCTAACATAGCCGCAAACTCTTCTGCCTCTGTAGCTGCTGAAATATGACCATTGCGGTAACCTGCCTTTAATAACTGGAGTGCGGCGGATGGTCTGTAGCGCTTGACAATGCGCGTTTCCTCGTGCCTGAAGACAGCCCACAGGCATTGTCAGCATCACACATATGAGCTGAGGGCTTTAAGGGATGGCCAGACCGCCGAGAACCGGCTGCGACTGTTGCTGGGGTACGTCCAGCTTTGAGTAGAACGGAGTAGGCATCTCTTGTAGATGCAGTTGATGTCAATGGCTGGGTGGAAGGTGGGACATTGAGAAGGGGTACATCATTGTCAGGATCATTAAAGAAAGTGATATCGGCAGCATCCTTGAGGGAGCCGTCAGCATTAAGCGCACAGGCGTCTTGAGACATTGTCAGATGACAGAGATAACTCACAATGTTGTCGTCAGTACCTCATTTTGTACATGGAGCAGGGAGCCAACAACCACACGCCCCAGAACAAAGACTTGAGAGCCGGTGGAGGATCATGACTGTCTAGGAAGTGTGCAGACTTGAATTAACATATATCTGTGACATAGTCAAACATATGTCAGAAGGCAAGAATATTGATAATTTGATTAGTTAGTACTTACCTTCAAAAATGCTAAAGATTGCCTGATTAACCTAAAGCACAAATCCCGAAGATGACAGTCTGACGTTGAGGCCAATGTTGTTGAAGTCGACATCGAAGTTGATCGAAATCGAAGTCGAAGTTGACAACGGTTCGGAACGGTTTGGGAAGGCCGAACCAAAATAGAACAGTTCGGGGATACGTAGAACCGAGAACCGCCTTCCGGTCCGGTTCTGGCTGATGCGAGAACCGTGGACCGAACCACGGAGAACCGGACCAAAAGTCCGGTTCGAACCGTGGTTCTGGACCAGACCGCGGCAGCACTACATCCTGTCCGACTTTTTAGCCAGTCCCATCCTCCCTCAGTTTGCAGCCAGTCCCTTCCTGCCTGAGTCTGCAGCCAGCATCGCCCTCCCTTGGTCTTCAGCCAACCTCGCCCTCCCCTAGATCTCCGAGTCAGCCAGTCTCATCCTGTCTGACTTTTTAGCCAGTCCCGTCCTCCCTTAATTTGCAGCCAATGTTGCCCTCCCCTAGTTATCCGAGTCAGCCAGTCTCGTCCTCCCGCTGACATGCACAAAACGTGTTTTGTACATGAACATGGCAAATATTGAGCTTGTAATACCCTTCATAATAAGCCTATGGTTATGCCTAGAATTTTCTTTGTAGCACTCATAATTTATTTGAGTATTTTCGGGCTCAAAATGAGTGCAACGCTACTTAACATCCAAAAATAATACTTATACTTCTGAAAGATTGGTTTCAAACTCACAATTCTTCACTTAGTCAGCAATTTCTCACACCTTCTATAATTTTCTCACACATTTTCACATGTTCTGAAACACACTCTGTGACATATCCTGACATACATATTACATAATCGGTATGTTTTGTGTCACATCTTGAACAAGTTTGCTTACGCGAGCCTTTCATTTTTACAATACCAAGAAGAAAGACTGAAGTACTTCACATCTTATTACATAATCAGTCTCATGTGATCTGGTGGCACATTTCGACAACCATGTAGAACTTCATTATGACAAGTATGCAAGACCTACACTATGGTATTTAACAAGTTAACATCAGATTGCAACAAAGTTTGAACATAGCTTTGGAGTACAGCATTCAGGCAGTGCAGAGGCAGTGTACACAGCTTAATACATAGCCACAGAGCACAGCCACTAATGATGACTTGAAAGATTCTAGAATATTCTATTAGATACCACTGGAGTTTGGTGGAATAGTCTGGAAACTTCTATGACATTCTTTGAAACTTTAATAGTAGATTAGTAATCAGTAGCATAGCCACTAGTAGAGTAGTATATAAGGGGCTCATTTTCCCCTCTAATAAAGAGAGCTCCCAAGTTATCAGAGAGCCCATTTTCTTGTATTACCTAAGTTTGAGTGTGAATGAGTAAGTGAAAATAAGAAGAGTGATCATAAGGCTCTTTTTAGATTCTCACCTCTAAGATTACTGAGTGACACTGAGTGAAATATTAGCTTATTTCATTCCACTTTTTGACACTGTTTCCCATGACATACAGAAGCATATTTGAGGCCACCATTGAGCCATACATTTTACACTAGCTGGTACACGGTTATCAGTCATCTAGTGCAGATATATTCCGGTTCTCTTTCAGACACAGGAAATCGATTCTGTGGGGAGAATATACGTATTTTCATTAGCAAGGGAAGACAAAAAAGACTAACAGTCAGTCACTGATATTAAGAACTTGGCCAACTTAAGACTACATCAAGAGGGTGTACTCTGTTGTTTCGAAGTCACGTATTAGTTCGGGCTGATCCGTGTTAGAGGCTTAGTTTGATCTCCAATTGGTTTGTGAAGATTAGGAGTATTGATATAGCTCTGAGAATCATCGTATAGACATACATCTGTATTCGTTGAAGTCATAGCACTGCATCGCGCCAGTTATTGACTTTCTTTAGGATCATAGCACTGCATCAAGCCAGTTATTGATTCTGTTCCCCCTTTAGTCACTGAGTACTTCCTTTGAAAACTCAACACACTTTTTCCCACGAACAACCACGTTATCGACTGTTGGTATTTGTCTGAACCATTGACCATGGTAGGATACTGAAAATTGGTGAATTTTACTGTTTTCACATCCTAGTAAGACACCGCGGTCCGCAACCAGTCCCATCCTCCTTTGGTCTGCAGCCAGCTTCGTCCTCCATTAGCCTGCAGCCACCTCCGTCCTCCCTTGGTCTGCAACCAGCTTTGCCCTTCCTGGGTCTGCAGCCACTCTGGCCTGCGCCACAACTGCACCTGGTCACCCTCTTCCTGGCTTGTATACCAATCTGAACAGTCTGAACAGTCGAAGACATCTCAATCTTTGGATATCCGACTGTCTGACATCCGACCGTTGGACTCCGAGTCTGAAGCGGGGGGTTGTAATTGTGGCATGCTTGAGTCTGAGTCTGAGTCTGAGTCTGAGACCAAGTCTGAGACCTGCCAGGTTCATCCTGCCTCGGTCTGCAGCCACTCTCGTCCTCCCTTGGTATGCAGCCACTCTCGTCCCTCCTGGGTCTTCAGCCAGCATTTCCCATTCCAGGTCTGTAGCCAGGCACTCCCATCCACGGTCTCTAACCAGAATTGCATATCTGACCGGCG
Source organism: Suillus variegatus (assembly GCA_016647645.1). Classification (NCBI taxonomy): domain Eukaryota; kingdom Fungi; phylum Basidiomycota; class Agaricomycetes; order Boletales; family Suillaceae; genus Suillus; species Suillus variegatus. The sequence continues at coordinate 24,373 of JABBWF010000294.1, read as the reverse complement.
ATCATCTCGAAGCCATAGCATGCAGATAAGAACAGACACTGGCTCAGGTGGCCGAACGAGGAAGGCTAATTGGTTTTTTAATGTACTGTGGTCCATATGTTTCATTGCATGGCTCTGCTTCATCAGTCCTGAGAGCGCATCCAAGAGGGCCGTGCTTTCAGGAATCTCTTTCATCATCAAGCAAAAAGAGGATTCAGCGAGTAGGGAGTGGGGTGATGGCATATCGTGTTCGCGGACTTGAGGGATGCTGGAGTTTGAGGGGTTGGAAACGTAGTCACGAATGGACGAGTGATAGATATTCACAGGGAGAATGCTGTCTCCGGGGATATCCACAAAAGACCGTAGCTGTATCAATGTTGTCTGCACATCCCTGCCTAAACCAGGGCCAAGAAGTGATGATATTTGCGAAATGGGAAGAGGGTCTGTGAGGGCAGCAACAATGGACAAGTGCATGTAAGCACGCTTGGGGTCGGCACATGTGGAGATGATACAGTCGTAAAACTTGTACACCTCCGTTCCTGGTAGCAGCTCGCTCGTCAGCTTGAGCATCAGCTGCAATCGATCGCGGGGATCCTTGTCTTCATCGTCGATAATAAACTTCATCATCGTAGACGCTACAATGAAACGTCTGCCCGCTCGGCTCGCCAGCTTCGCAAGATCATCCATCGATAGCTTGGGAAAATCAGGATGGCGACTTTCCAACTCTTCAAAGGAATGCTGCAAGAAAGTACAGATGTCGTTGTCAACATCTATGCCGTCCAACGAAATGCCATCCCCAGAAGTTCTCACGGGTATCTCACGCACCAACGGGTGTGCCTTTTCGTTCTGGAAGGCTTTATGGATATGGGATTGCGAGCGACTTGTGAGCAGAATATGGGTCACGGGAAGGTCAGGCTCACAAAGAGCCTGTGCAAGGGAAAGGATGAGATCAGTAATCTCGGGTTTAGATGTGCATTCATCAAGCGCATCGACAACAAACGTCAAAGGCGGACATCCTGGAAATCTGAGTCGAAGTCTCCGGAGGGGTTGGAGAAAGAGAGCCTCCATCTGGTCGTGGAGAGGTGTATCTGGGTTTAGTAGTGCAGGGTTGTTGCGGATCGCTCTGCTTACATCCATCCAGATGCTTGGAAATTGGTGGCAAGCTGGTAGGCAAGTGTCACAAAGAAATGTCCAGCTGTGCAACACTTTGTGTACTTGCGCAAGAAAAAGAATGTTCCTGCTAGCCGTTTTTTGATGTTTGTCTCTTCGGTCACTTTGAGACCTCTCATCGTTTCAGCAACTGTAAACGCGATGGCAGACTTTCCGACACCAGCTGTGCCATGCAGCCAAATCAGTTGATTTTTCTCTGAGTCATCCAATAATTCGTGGATGTATTTGAGGAGATCAACTCAGGTCCCTTTCAAACATTTCGGGTGGGGCAAACGTTCACCAGAGTTGTATTGGGCACCTGTGACAGCAACCTGGGAGAGCTTTAGCCAGATTTCTTCAAGAACTATCAAAGAGGTTAGAGATCATGCGAGAGATGAGAGATGGAACTATTAACATTGATCGTTACTCATTGATGAAGGTCGGTGTTGTGATAAGCGAACCAACTAAAAGTACTACAGTAGATATGCTCATACTGCATACCATTGGGGCAGCAAAAACTTGATGCATTTTGACATATATGCATGACCACATATGTCACACGGGTGTGATATATGTGACATCTGCCAAAATTGTGACACGGAAAAGTACAGTATCCACAACGTCTACATGTATTATACTTTGAAGTAGCAATCTATAGAAATCTGCTTTGCATTAAGTATCTCCTCTCGCTGTAATTGAGCACGAAATAAATGGAGCTGTGATGACAAATTCAGAGAAAACTGAGGATCGCCGTGCTGCATGCATCCAGTCTCAAGTTGCTGACACAAATTGAGGAGTTCTGTGCGCGTGAACGATGGCCCATCTTCTTCTGACTCATCATCCGAATCAATCTCCACAACTTTGCCATTGGCAACTGCAATCTCGCGACGGACTTCATCAGCAATAGCCTGGTCACCACCTTCGAAGTTTGGGAGATCTCCATTGTCTTTCTCCTCGACAGGGTCTAGAATCTCGTCAATAGTTGGTAAAGTACCAAAGATATGTTTTCGTTCCTTGAGATCATTAATTAATCTCATAAGTTTCTGTTCTGTGGCAGAGAGTTGAGCTGGTTTTTGTTGACGTGCGGGAATTTGAAGTTTGAGACCGGTACATCCAAATGCAGACTTCTCGAGTGTATTGACTGCCCTCAAAGCAAGATCCATATCCCCTTCAGCATCCATCACAGCTTTGAGTGCCGATCTCCAGTCAGAATCTGCATAACGGTCGCTGAGATGGGCTTGCAGTTCACTTTCTGCATCAGGAAGTGACATTTCGATCCCTGCAAACTTGCGGACAATAGTCCAAGCACCCAGATCTACATTGGGTCGTGGGTCCGCAATCAAATTACTACATGATGTTGTAAATTAGCATCAATGAAGCAAAGATGACGAAGTAAAGATTGACTAATGGTTGAATTTGGGCATGATCCCAGCAGTGTTCAATAGTTTCTGATGATACAGTGTTCCAAGCTTGTTTCGCCAGTGTCATGCCTTTGAGAAGGTCAAGTTTATAAATGTTCTGCTCGCCAGCCTCGTCAAGATCAATGGCACGGGCGCAAAAACTACGACGATATAAAGCCTTGAAGCACCGGATTACACCAGCATCACATGGCTGTACATGTGATGTCATATTGGGCTCAAAAAACTCAACATCGATGTTCGAAGGTTGATATGAAATATAATGGGCCGAAAAATTGTCAACAAACAAGCAAATGTGACGATGTTGCTGCTTCATTTTAAGATCGAGCTTCTTGAGCCACCTACATTATGATGGATTAGTAGACTCGGACAAGACACAATGAATCATTGATCAACTTACTCTTCAAAAATGACTGATGTCATCCAAGCTTTTTTATTGTTGCGGTAATAGAACCCATGCTGTTCTGGTGTTTGCTTTTTAAAGCATCGTGGTTTCTTCGCTCTTCCAATGAAGATGGGTTCAAGCTGTTCACTGCCGTCAGCATTGCATGCTAGCCCGACAGAAATGCAGAACTTTTCTTTCTTTTTGCCACTCATTTGCTGTGATGCGAGACCACGGTCAGGAGGCGCACTATAAACCACTAAATTAGCCATTGTTATCCAGGAATTAATCCACACTCACTAAGGAAAGAATGACGTCTCGTCAAAATTCCACCGATCTCGTGGGGCAAATTTTGCCAAAATTCTGTGACAACGCTCCCTCTCCAGTTTGACAGCCTCAGGATCAACAGAACCAGCCTCTTCGTGTCGACGGCGCTCACAAAGCTTATAAGCTTTACAGAACAACTGCACCCATGCATCACCAAGCAGTCTCTCGTTTTCTGGCACATTGAATTCATTTTCAAACCTCTTCCGCTTCTTGTGTAACATATGTGATGTTACTGTTTCACCTTTATGTTCCATGTGCTGGATCCATAGAACTAAGGCACGCTCAATGTCTGGTCGAGTGACAACTCTTGGCCGCTTTGCCGACAATGCATTTGGGTTGTCATTGATGTGAGCTTCCATATTTGGGCGATTTTGTAACTTGCGAGACAGTGTTGATTGATCGAAGTTGAGTGCACTGGTTGGGAGTGATTTGAAGTGTCGGACAATGTCAGCCTGAGTGGCATGAGGGTGAGCATCAATAAAGGCATAGACAGACAGCCAGTCAGCAAGAGTTAGATTTTGACGTGAATTCGAGCATTTATCAGGAGGTTGAGCAGATGTATGGGGAGTGTCATTTGTGATCTTCTGCTTCTTTGCAGGTCAAGTGTATGTGGCAGGCTTATTGCGTGGCTTGCACTTCAGATTTAGGGACATTTTTATGAATACAGGACATCATATCCATTCCACACTTACATAGCTGAGCAGGACAATGCTGGAGAACAATGGTTTGGGTGCTACTTATGTTCCATTGCCCTAATTACGACCCTCTGACAATGCATATCATTCATACAATAGCAATGCATTATGCGTTATGCATTATGTCTGCATTTTCAGCCTGCCTGTGTCGGGATCCTCAAAAATCCATGCATTACAACATATATGCAATGTTACGATATGCAATATGAACATATCTACTGTAACTGGGTTCGAGGGGGTGCTGCCAGTTGAAAATCCTCCAGGCGACAGTTAATTCGAGAGACAACACACAAGGATTTGAATTCAAAGTTTCTTGGGCTTAGAGTCGGGGGATGGTGAGCGCGAGGCGTGATTTGAAATTGAATATTGATATTAAATGGTTGAATGGATGTTTCAATCTATGGAAAGGTGATAAAATTTCAAGTTGAAGCTTAAAGCTAATTAAGCCACTGTAGACAGCTAGACAGATGTATATCCTGAAAATCAATTAATAAATATTGGTGGACTGGAGCTCGTCAACGGACATGAAGCTTTGAAAATTTGAAGCCTGGTAGGGAATTCGAATATTGACACGACAAGTCAATCACGTCCTTAAGGCTTAAGTGCACCCCCAACCCACACAGGTAGGAGACCCTGCTCAAACAAATCCTTGGCAACGGGACCAAACATGGCTACACAACCACGCTCAAACACGTCCAAAAATAGAACAACCAAGACGTGGAAGGCTGCGACATTAACGCTAGTCTCATCAACAATACCACAGAGATGCGGCTTCTCAGCTCTGCGCTCGTAACTCTCCTCACACTTACAACATTTAGCTTTGCAAGTTCGAGTTCTGTTCTTGTGGTGCTCGACCCGTCATTAGACAGGGAGAACTATTCGATTTTCTTTGGTGGACTTGAAAGTATGTGTTTAGTTTTAATGGTTGTTTTGTGTCGTCTGACTCTTTGAAAGAACGAGGCTATAATTTAACGTTCCGTGCTCCCAAAGACACCAGTCCTGCCATCACCGACTATGACGTGCCAAACTATGACCACGTCATTCTTTTCGCACCAGACACAAAATGTGCGTACAAAGTATAAAGTACAGACCTGCTGACCTCAATCCAATCACAGCGTATGCAAAAGACATCACTCCCCAGTCACTGGTAGGCCTCCTCTCAGAGAACACCAACCTCCTCATCGCGCTCTCTCCGAAACAAACGCCTCTCACAAGTCTCGCGGCAGAGTTCTCACTCGTCCTCCCGCCTCCCGAAACACCACTTATCTCGCACCACCCCGCTCGCTCAGAGCCCCAAACCACAATCCCCGTCACCGTCTCATCATCAAGCCCAATCCTCACCCCAGGAATACCCCCAGTCTGGTTTACAGGCGCACCTCATGCACTAGGCTCTACCCCTATGCTCATTCCCATTCTCCGTGCCCCCGCAGAAAGCTTCGCTGCCGACTCTACAAGTGACGCTGACAGCGACACCCTCGTAAGCGCTTCCGAAAAAGGCGGCGAAGGTCTCTGGGCCGGAAGTCAGATGGGCTTGGTTACTGGGTTCCAAACGAACGTGAACTCGCGCGTGGTGTTCGCAGGCGGCGTGAAGATGTTCAGTGACGAATATGCGACAAAGGAGCTTCCTTCTGGGGGGTCTCCTGGGAACGCTTTGTTCGTGACCGATGTGGCTGCCTGGGTTTTCCAGGAGAAGTTGAAGTTGAGGATCGATGCGGTTGACCATCATCGAGTTGGTGAGAGCGAGGCGCCAAAGATGTATACTACTAATGATGAGATCGTAAGTTTTGCTTGCTGGTTTCATGGTACTTGCTTGACGTAACGTCTTGTTGAAAGGTGTATACAGCGCATATCTCTGCGTATGACAGCGAGACGTCTACATGGAAGCCTTACAGCGGTATCGACGACTTGCAGTTAGAATTCACCATGCTCGATCCTCACATCCGCACCTCTCTTCCACCTGTTCCTGGCTCCCCTGGTGCATACCAAGCCCAGTTTCGCGCTCCTGATAGACATGGTGTTTTCAAGTTTGTCCTGAACTGGAAGAGGAAGGGGTTAGTGCATTACTTCATCTCCGCGTTGACGTCCTTGACCAACCGATTCATAATTAGTTACTCATACCTCGAATCAAGCACGACGGTCCCTGTCGTGCCGCCGAGACATGACCAATACCCCCGTTTCTTGAGCGCCGCGTGGCCGTATTATGCAGGAGCTATCAGCACCAGTGCTGGATTTTTCCTTTTTGCAGCTTTGTGGCTTGCAGGAGATGTCAAAGGCGAGCGGAAGAAGGGTTCCAAAGTAGAGTAATGGCTCAGCCGTGCTTAGTTATCGAAGTAAAATATCACCGCCATGCGTCGATAGTCGCTTTATCTGTTTCTCGCAAGTTTGGTGCTCTATGTACGTGCTGTTTGACAAGCGCAAATATGTAGATGAAAAGCACTGTGTACAACAGTTTATGCACGAAAGAGACGGGTCTATGTATGGTCACCGGTCGAACCCAAAAGCGTGCGATATTATGACTTTGCCGGTGGAGCCCGGAACACTTGGCGAAGATTATCCCAAACGACGCTGGGACTTTGAGCGGCGTCGATACCATGCCACAAGCCCTTTGTTTTGTAGTATGCTGCGACAGGACCAGTCTGCTTGTGGAACGTGTCGAGACGCTTGCGCAGCGTTTCTACGTTGTCATCGGACCGCTGGATAAGCGGCTCGCCGGTGACATCATCCGTCATAGGTTTTTTAGGCGGACTATGTAATACCGGAATGTATTAGCGTCAATGAGTGCACAGCGTTAGTGTGAAACGTACTGAAATTCTCTGTGATACGTCCGCCCTGAAGCCGGGTGAATAAGACGGCCGGTGATTCTGGAGATGAGGAGTTGATCGGGGATGAGGAGCTCGACGACGCTGTCGAGCTTTTCACCACGGGAATCGAGCATGGAATCGAGTTTCTCAGCTTGAGGCACGGTCCTCGGGAACCCGTCCAATACGAATCTGAGCCCCATATCAGAACCGACGCGACTGAATAGAAAGATATAGATAAAACGCACCCGTCCTTGCACTCCTTGTTATTCTCAAGCTGATCCTTGATCATGTTGACCATGATATCGTCCGTGACGAGTTCACCGGCATCCATGACTTTCTTAGCCATCCTCCCCAACTCGGTTTTCTTGGCTATCTGCTCGCGGAGCATGTCGCCCGTTGCGAGGTGGCAGACGCAGAACTCGTCGCGTATCCGTGGGGCTTGCGTTCCCTTGCCTGTGAATCATCATAAACGTTAATACATCTCACCGGAACATCATTGTTCAAGTAAAAGAGACGGACCAGCACCAGGAGGACCCATAAGAATAGTCCTAAGCTGTTGGGCAGGCGTCGGAGAAACGGAAGCTTTCGCCTTCGCCTCTAGCGCGTGAATTTTGTCATTGAGCTGCGCTACGAGGTGCTTCAGATACTCGAGTTCATCTGAGGGTGCCATATTGAACTTCAACGACCGACGAATACTTGAGTCTTGTTGACCGGAGAAGTTGGGAGGAAGACGAAATGGGCGCTCCCTGTCTTCACCGTATAACTATTCGGGACAGAAGCGTGGTAAATTTTAAACGGAGTTTGAGCGCGTATCCAACGAATTCCAAGGTTTTCCCATCGACGACGTGTCTCCTACAACTGGTGAATCTGCAGAGTTTAAAGGCTCTCAGTACTCATCGTGTAAATCTGTGTGGTACAGAGAGTTCAGTTTGGGAAATTCCGCATTCCAACTCTCTGTACTCGCAGTACCACTGGCATCAAGTCATGATCGATCGCGCAATCCATGCATGTCTCGACTCTCGAACGTTACCCAACATGAATATTGTCATTTTCAGCCTCAAATATGATGCTGCATCTACAGCAAGTGTAGATGTGTCTCATCTTTGAGTGTTGTATGAAGACTTTGGCTCGTATATATTTATCATGCTTTTCGAGGAACAAGCAACCTTCTCATTCTCTGCGTTGCCAATGCAGGCAGTCAAGAGGATCGCGTCGGATCAGAACATCATTGCACGAGTCAGGGACATGGTGGATGCTATGTAGGACGTTGGAGATATTGTAGCTGCCAAGAACGAACATATATCCTCTCCATCATTTTCACCAAGATACCTTAGACTAGTGTACATGTACGTCCATCTTGTTGAGAAATTTTGACAAGAGAATTGATACTGAAACATCTCCGATGTCCGTCCTCATCCTTGAAAGTGACCTACGCCCTTATCGATCCCTTTTCTGTGCTTATCAATGAGCCCACTCATGGCCCTCGTCCGACACCATTTGGTCTTACTCCTCAAGGCTCAGGCGCATCGACAAAGCGACCAATTCACGACAATTCCCTAGTGCCTTCCACTCGGCTCGCCCTCGATCTGTGTTGCTTGTTTATTATTTCTCATCATTGGCAGCTTCGAAGGTGAGCTGCTCGACATATGAGCTATTCGTTTTATTGATGAACTCCAGCCTGAAAATTTCAGAGTCCCTCCGCATCCTGCAGACATCTATTCATCCATCAAAGTCGAGCACGCACGATATGGAAGCCTGATTTCGTATCGAGATTTAATGACGAGGACTTCGACATGCAACCCTCGCCGTCGCACAAAGACAACTAGGATATCGTGCTAGATTGCCGAGGATCTGTCCTCTTGACAAGTGCATGCTTATTTCAAGACATGGCTCGAGAGTTGAGGAGAACGTATAGCTGTTTTCAACAGATGACTTGACTTGTAGGTAATATGTCCTTGGGAGATCATTTACATGATAAACACAACATATGGAAAACACATCGCAATCATCAGTAATTGACCACAAGTTCTCTAGCCTTTCTTGCGCAAGCTGAACGGAGAAGCTCAATCACGAAGCTGCACGGTGAGGGCACCGCTGATCTTGCCACAAGTATCGATTTCAACATCTTGCCGGCCAGCCCTGTCGAGAGTTATTCTGCCGCGCCTTTTTGATTAAACTACTGGTTCGGTCCAGGCGAGAATGATGGACTCGATGAGCAGCGGTCAATATACCACGTCCATACTATTACACTTGTCATTTCTCTAGGTATTGCTGTGCTGTTGTTCGTAGCCCGCATGGTGTTATGACATGTTCTTCTATTCATGACACTGCTCCCACCGACAAGAAAATCAAAACCATCAGTCAGTGTCCCCTTGTGCCAACTCCGACAAGACATCCTCCACCTTCTTCCACCTCTCTGTATTGTCGATTCTCTTCATATCCATGTACCTGCGATATGTCCACTCGAAATGCAACTCGAAGGATATTTCGAGTTTCGCAAGTCGCGGTGCTATCATGTGCAGGAACCGTGGGATCGACATCATCAGGTCTGGTGCAGTCGGCGGGTTCAACGGACCCACACATGCAATGGGTGACCCTCCAATGGCCAGCCTCCTCAGCCGTCTATTAGGTTGTAGGTACATTTGCTCGTCATCGTCCAGAGGTATTGTCCCGAGCGCATCGAGTCGCGCGTCCGCACATAGCGAGATTTCGTACAGCTCATGACAGCGTCTCACGATGTAACCCAGGGCACCCAAAGACACAGGTGTGTTGTGATTCCCTAGGCTAACAGAATAGAGGTGTGGGCATGCACGAGCAAGCGTGTGGACATCGGCATCTGTAAGTATAATGGATCCGCCGTGGGCGGGGAAGATGAGGAGGGTTTTGATATTTACGAGTGCGGTAGGGCGGGCGAGGAAGGGGTGAAGCTCAAAAAATGTTGGTCCTGTATAGCACGGGTGGGGCTCAGAGTTACATTTCTCAATGATCGAGATGTGCTCTAGCTTTATGCGTGTGAGGATAGTGAGGAGTTCGGACCAGATACCGGTGGGACCGCAACGGAGTGCGATATTGTAAATTTTCTTGAGGTTTGGGCATCCAGAGGTACCAGAATTCGTCCCGGAAATAGAATGCAGCAAGGATGAGAAAAGACTCAGACTCTCACATGACATATGGAGGTGAGTGAGTGCCTGGAAAGGTTGGGGTGCACGGAGAGGCATGCTTTTATATCCTATCTGGAGAGTGAGGTATTGGAGACGTGGCCGCACAGCGATAGCTTCGAGCAAGGCGTTTGAGATGTTGCCACGGAGAAATCTGATCGAAAGTTCGGTAAGACCCTCAGGATAGCTGAACAGGAGGGACTCCAATTCTGAGGTTGCCAGTTTGTCAACCACGCCTATAAATTCAAGAGCTTTGAGGTGCAAGCAGGTGGTACGGAGGTTTTGGAAAACGGCCTTGCGAAATTTATTATCCGTGATATCTAGAGCGAGGGTATGGACGGTCGGCAGGAGGAGGTTGAGGACAGGGATGTTTTCAACACGTGAGTCGAACCATCCGAACGAGCGCAGCTGGGGAAAGAGCGGGGCGTCTTTGTGTGCGCCTGCCAGGAGCAGTGCGTATGCAGAGTCATCGCGACGGAAATTGTGATTGAAGAGGATCTGGACGCGTGTAGCACGGAGGACTGATGGGCGGAACTGTTTGGGTGTAGGAACCGAGGAAGGTCTGGGTGACAAATCCAGTTGATCAGGCAGGAACTTGATGAGAGGCCAGATACCTCCTATGTGGGAGTGAAGGACGTTGAGTGCTGGGTCGTAAAATGCATGACAGGTGAGTGCGAGGTTGAGGACGGAGCGTCGACCTTCAGTGTTAGGAAACGGTAAGATTGCAGGCTGTAGCAGTTGATAGAAACTGAAGCCTGGGTCAATCAATTGAACATCCAATACAAGACAAAATATTATTTCGAGGATCTCAGTCAGGCGAAGACAGCGGTGCATGTCGGACGGTGGCAAGTAGTACTAGGTCTATTCATTGCATATAGCCGTATACTTTTTCGTGTCAAGTCCGAGTCACCTCCTGAGCTCCTAATTCTCGAGATTTTCGCATTATTATTTATCGTTGGACTAGAGTCGCAGAATCCTTTTTTTTTCAGAAAGAACACATGCGATGAATGCCCTCGGTATCAAGTCCCCAGGCTGTTTTCAATCCGGGGAATTAGATCCCTTCTAAAAAAAGTTTTACTTTACTAAGATGTAGAACGGACACGATGCAGAGGTAAACAAATGATCAACAAATTACATAAGGTATATACCCATCAACGTTGCAACGACCATGACCATAGAGCCACCCTTGGATACACCAGATGATGTTTCCCATTTAAAAATCATACAAGTTTCCCTGCGAACAGGTCCTCCAACAAGGGCAGAGTTGCTCGCGCACTATCCAGCCAAGTTCACATGGCACCAGCTCAAGACCTTCGTGAATTCTGGGTACTTGTATTTCACCGCCAGTATCAACAAGACAGACGACGCTGACTCTGCAATGTCACAAAAGGGATCTCGGGCTGCTAAAACGTAACAAGGCGCTACAAAAGAGATATAACGCATGGTCTCCAGGAGTCGTGAAGGAGCACGGCTCATTGGGTAGGTAACGTAGAGTCAGGATGTAGAGATCGCTCAACAGCCTGAAGAGAACTACCTCATCAACCATCGTCTTCAATGGGGAAAGCCGGATACCCTCTCGCTCTTACCCTCAGCACTTGATAGCGATATCAGACTCAAGGATGTGTCCATCTCATCATCCAAATCTAATCAGTTTCTCCCACCGCTTCCCCCAGACGCACCCGAATATTTCAAAGCTGATATCCCGTTCGACTCGGAGTTCATCAGTATCATTCAGAATGATTGGCCTTACTCCGTCCCTATCGAGATCGAACATACGCTCATCTGGTCGCGAGTACCTATCTTCCATCCAGATCTCATCCCAGCAGAAGTCGATACACGGATTCAACAAGATGGGTTGTGTGGGTTTACAGGCACAGATGAGCTTCCACCCTCACCGTCCACCCTACCAGAATGTCTGCCTGCCCTAGCGGAGTGGGGAATCACAATGGAGAAATTAGTTCGCAGCCCCAGGGGCAATCCAGAGATCGAAGATATGGTGAGGAATGCTGGAAGAGAAATAGATGGTTTTGTGAAACGAAGGTGGGTGGAGCGGGAATGGGAGACTGCATGGTTTGTCAACCCCCCAGTGAGTGGCTCTGGCTACGCTGCATCAGACGCTGAGCATTTTCAGAGGATACAAAGCGTTCGTGGACTAGCACATATACATGTATTCGCGAAGAAGAAGGAATACTTGTAGATTAGACCAATATTAGACTTATAGAGTTTTATGATTTGTTGTCTTTGCGAACGAGTTTCATTTGATCCACCACTATCTCCACAATATCACGCCATTCCGTCATGGCACCGAGTCCTTTGAAAAGAGCCAATTTATCTGCAACGGCAAGAAATAAAAGTCGGGACCACATACCAACGTCCCCACAGGCAAGATTTTTTCAGATTGGCCCGACAACTTGGTAGCGCACAACATCCCGCACGACGTGCAAATGTTCTGCCGTGAGCGGATGCTCGTACATGAGCGTATTCATCGCCGGAAATACGTAAGTCGGTGTCGTAGGTGCCAGCGCACGAAGCAGAGAGGTCTAAGCAAGAGGTTTGCCATCAAGCACGATATGAATGCGCTGGGAAACATACCGCAAGATTGTCGCAGAGTCCGTGTGCAATCTTTGAGAGCGTATTCGCCGAGCAGGGAGCGACAAGAACAATATCAGCCCACCTCCTCAACTCGATATGCAGGATCGGATCTCCAATCTTGTATGACCCCTGTCATGGACGTTAAGACGGCTAAACTCTTCTGAAAAGCGCGTGTATTCACCGACCACTCGTCCTCATCGGTCCACACGCGGGCGCCTGCATTGACTACATCTGCAGGGTCATAAAATGCGAGCGACTCCTTGGTCGCAACCACTTCTACTCTAACATTTTGGTACTACGTTGTACACAACATGAGCAAGAGCAGGATTCCAAGGACGGGGACAGACTTGAAGAAGCGCTGAGACAATGAGAGGAGCTTTGATGGATGCTACGCTGCCAGTTGTTATGAGCAATACATGGGCGTGATCTGGGAGGCGCTCTGTTTCAGCAATAAATTGGCGAGCCATCATGAGTGAGCAAATGGATGCTGCAGGCACGCGACATGCTTCGGCACCCCAGCGGAGTTTAAACGTTATGGACCACCGTGATCGTCGTTCTGCGCGACTACGAGCCTCACAGATGGGCCCTCTAGGAGGGGAACAAGGAGTTAGAACGCTTGAGGTCAAGGCTCACATATAGCCGTTTTCTTCAGTCAACAGATGCACTTGACTTGTAGGTATTAATATGTCCTTTGGAGATCAGCTACTCGTTCGGTCCAGAGCGCGAGAGTGGGGGACTCGATAACATCGCCGAATACTTGAAAGCTCATGGCGGTAAGCTCATCCGTACGGAAGAGGACGAAGAGGAGGAGGGAGATGATGAAGAAAAGGTCGAAGACTTACTGAAGAAGCGGAGGAAATTCCTGCACCACTGGCAACGGACAAGAAATCAACCTGAGATGGTTGCAGACACACTCGCCGATCTCATGAGCGAAGTGCACGTTGGTTCAACAGCGGTCAATATACCGCGTCCCTACCATTACACTTGACATTTCTCTAGGTATTGCTGTGCTGTTGTTCGTAGCCCGCATGGTGTTATGACATATTCTTCTACTCACGACACTGCTCGCACCGACAAGGAAATCAAAACCATCAGTCAGTGTCCCCTTGTGTCAACTCCAACAAGACCCTCCCCACCTTCTTCCACCTCTGTATATCATCCATTTTCTTCATTTCCCTAAGGCTGAACCTGCGATGTGTCCACCCGAGATGCGACTCTAAGGATATTTCGACTTTCGCAAGTCGCGGTGCTATCATGTGCAGGAACCGTGGGATCGACATCATCAAGTCTGGTGCAGTCGGCGGGTTCAACGGTCCCACACATGCAATGGGTGACCCTCCAATGGCCAGCCTCCTCAGGCGTATATTAGGTTGTAGGTACATTTGCTCGTCATCGTCCAGAGGTATTGTCCCGAGCGCATCGAGCCGCGCGTCCACACGTAGCGAGATTTCGCACAGCTCACGACAGCATCTCACGATGTAACCCAGGGCACCCAAAGACACAGGTGAGTTGTAATTCCCTAGGCTAACAGAATAGAGGTGTGGGCATGCACGAGCAAGTGTGCGGACATCGGCATCTGTAAGTGTAATGGTCCCGTAGTGGGCGGGGAAGATGAGGAGGATTTTAATATTTACGAGAGTGGTAGGGCAGGCGAGGAAGGGGTGAAACTCAAAAACTGTTGGTCCTGTATAGCACGGGTGGGGCTCAGAGTTACATTTCTCGATGATCGAGATGTGCTCTAGCTTTGTGCGTGTCAGGATAGTGAAAAGTTCGGACCAGACACCGGTAGCACTGGGACCGCAACGGTGTGCGATATTGTAAATTTTCTTGAGGTTTGGGCATCCGGAGGTACCAGAATCCGTCCCGGAAATAGAATGCAGCAAAGATGAGAAAAGTCTCATATTTGCGCATGACATACGGAGGTGAGTGAGTGCCTGAAAAGGTTGGGGTGCACGGAGAGGCATGCTGTTGAATCCTATGTGGAGAGTGAGGTATTGGAGACGTGGCCAAACAGCGATAGCTTCGAGCAAAACGTTTGGGATGTCTTTACGGAAGAATCTGATTGAAAGTTCGGTGAGACTCTCAGAATAGCTGGACAGGAAGGACTCCAATTCTGAGATTACCAGCCCTGTGTGAACCATGGCTATAATTTCAAGAGCTTGGAGGTGCAAGGAGGTGGTACGGAGGTTTTGGAAGACAGCCTTGCGAAATTCATTATTCGTGATATTTAGAGCGAGGGTATGGACGGTGGGCAGGAGGAGGTTGAGGGCGGGGATGGTTTCAACACGTGGGTCAAACCATCCGAGCGAGCGCAGCTGGGGAAAGAGCGGGGTGTCTTTGGATGCGCTTTCAAAGAGCAGTGCGTATGCAGAGTCATGGTGATGTAAATTTTGGTTGAAGAAGATCTGGACGCATGTAGCACGGAGGATTGATGGGCGGAACTGTTCGGGTATATGAAGCCAGGAAGGTCTGGGCAGTTGACCAGGCACGGACTTGCTGAGAGGCCAGATATCTCCTATGTAGGAGTGAAGGACGTTGAGTGCTGGGTCGCGAAATGCACGACAGGTAAGTGCGAGGTTGAGGACGGAGTGTCGACCTTTAGTGCTAGGAAACGGTAAGATTGCAGGCTGTAGCAGTTGATAGGCATCGAAGCTTGGGTCAATAAATTGAACATCCAACACAAGACAAAATATTATTTCGAGGATCTTAGTCAGGCGAAGACAGCGGTGCATGTCGGACGATGGCAAGTATTATAATTAGGTCAATTCATTGCATATAGCTGTATGTATACGTGTCAAGTCACCTCCCGAGCTCCTAATGAGGACTGACTCTCCAGAATTTCTAGTAGTAAGTACTCAGAGTAGCTTTCGTAAACCTCACTAAGGCCGGCTGTACAGCTGGCACGCGGCACGCTTCGGCACCCCAGCGGAGTTCAAACGTTATGCCTGCCCTTCGACCACCATCTCGTCGTCATTCTGCGCCTCACAGACGCCCTCTAGGAGGGGAACAAGGTGCCAGAACGCTTGATGTCAATGCAAGTCAAATGTGTCTTGTACCGTTTTACGCGAAGATTGAATATTTAGCACGATAACATCCCTCGGTGAAGCACAAATAGAGCGCAGTTGACTCTTCCAACCCAAGCCCTTGACTTGAAGGTCTTAACAACCTCACTGGCCTTCCGAATCATTACCAGTACTTTGCCTTCAACAAAAGAACACCTATCTACCGCCCTCGAGCACTATCACGCTCTCTTAGCCATTACCACCGCCACCGGCCACTCTATATCTACTTCATCATGCCCTTCTACGGCTCTCCCATCCTCCCGCTCGGCACCCTCCTTAAGATCTTTCCAGAACCGCACTGCGACATCTCCATGCGGGTTCTCTCCATCACTGGGGTTGTGCTGGCGGAATGTGTGCAATGCACTCCACGTATTCAAATACGATAGCAGGTCATCCCACGTCATCTTCTTACGCATGATCACGGAGCGTGGGGAAGGGAGAGATGGATGGTAGTCGCCTGCGATGCATTAGTGAAGCGTCGCCTGACGACATGATAAGTCCAACACAGACCTGTGAAGAAAACTCTCTCGAAATCGCTGAACGCGCCAGGTACAATTTCATTGGTATCTGGTACCTCAATCAAGTGGTTATCTAAAATCGAACGACCGGGTTGCTCCCAGTATGGGCCAACGGTGTTCAGTGGGTCAGTGCCTTCGACATAAGCGTTAATTCTCTGCGTGAGTGACGGATAGCGGGCGAAGCGGAACTGGGAGTAACCCTAAGTCAAGTAAATGTTAAGAGTGACATGGCTCGGAGACGGGAACACGTACCCAGAATACAGCACTTCCATTCTTCCTCAGCACTCTTGCAACCTCAGGCCATATTTTGTTCCAATCGAACCAATGGCATGCCTGGGCTACAATCACACAGTCATTATGAACAAATAGTGATTTCTCCTTGACACGCACCGGAAATGACTAGATCCACACTGCTATCCTCCAAAAATGTTAGATTCTCCGCGCTCGCCTGTATGTACTCATATTGACCAGTGCTCGTTGGCGTATTCTTGAGGGTACCTTGAGCAACTTTGATCATATTAGAACTCGCGTCGACGCCAGTGACGCGCTTGAAGGGTGTGAGCTCGACTGTTGCTTGACCTGAAATCCCGAGCAATTAACAGTAGGTCAAGAGTCCAAGCCCTCCACATTGAGTACAGCTAGAACTGACCCGTCCCACAACCAAGATCCACCGCTCTATTCCATCTTGCACTATTGTTGCGCTCGTGGTACCGGAATACAAAGTCAAACAGGGACCTAGGGTAAGTCGGCCTGAAAGTCGCATAGATGGCACTGTCAAAGGAGGATTTGGCGTAAGTTGCCATCACAGAAGTAACGAGTGTCCACGTAGTCGACAATAGCACTTGAGGACTATGAGGATGCACGAGGAATTTAAATACCCCGAAGAGCGTCTAATTGGTATTGAAATGACGGCCGACCATCGGTGCTATCGGACGCACTCATGTACGTATCGAGCACCCCTTTGGGATAGATCTTCCAAGGAACGACTGTCGAGGAGCTAAGGACTGGAGACCTCGTCCCATAAAGGTCTTAGGTTACCGGGGTCCGGGGAGTATGATTATTGATTACCGTGACAGCAGATTGAAAAAGTAACGTCACTACATAGTACTGGTGAGAGTGCGATTCAGACCAAAAAGAAAATCCTCCGAGTCAGGCAGTATGACACTAGCTTTCCCGAATGTACAAGATACCTGATATCTATTGCTGATCGTTCTCTGGTGCAAAGGGCCAATCCGAATAACCCGCTGGTGTGAGATTACCGCCCATGTACCATGTTGCTCGGTCACCGCGCTCAAGTGCAATACCCTTTCGCAAGCGGAATGGAAGGTCGGGCTAGTAAATGGACATGTTGGTCACTGCCTGGTCCGGGAAACAAATGACTTACGTTCGGCATAAACAACCTCCCGAATCCAATAAGGCCGCCTTTCTTGTCTACCGTCTCAATTGCGGTATTCCGGGTATATCCGTTTGCACTGATGAAGGTACTGCCTTCAACACCTTGCCAGATATCACGGAGGAAATCGCTGTTTTTTTCAGCAGTGACTTCGGCAGGCATCGGCTCCACGACGTGGATGTATGCGAGTTTGTGTTTGCGCAGCTGCTCAACCACGTAGGAAAACTGGGGTTTGGGGTCTGACATGCCCATACCTGCACCACAAATCAGTTAAACAAAGATTGCTAATATTGAATGATGTGGTATGTACCGTTGGATACGCCCCACGGGCTCATTCGGAACCCGGTCCTCTCAGCACCAATGGCCTCGACAATGGCATCCGTTACTTCGAGTGCAAACCTTGCGCGATTCTCGATGCTTCCGCCATATTCATCTGTGCGTTGGTTACTGACATCCTGTATGAACTGGTCGATCAAGAAGCTATTTGCGCCATGAATTTCAACGCCATCGAAACCAGCTCGAATGGCATTTTTTGCCGCAGTGGTATACATGGCAATGTATTCTTTGATTTCATCCGTGGTGAGCGCGTGTGGCACATCTGTTTTGCCCGGCAGGGGGATGGGTGAGGCACCGACGAGGGGACTATTGTCCTCCTTGGCAAGAACGGCTGTTTCTGCGTTGCGGCCGAGCGCCAGGAGTTGTAGGAAAATGAAAGAACCTTTCTCATGGACTGCTTCTGTTACCTGCAGTCCGGAACGTGAGTCATCTCTCATAATTATTGAGCAAGGAACAACATACCTTTTTCCATCCATCCAGATGAGCATCTGTATATATCCCAGGGAGATTATCATAACCACCAGCGCTCTGGGATATGAATGTGCCTTCTGTGATGAGAAGAGTACCAGGGGCAGACCCTCTCTGAGAATAGTATGCTGGTGCTTGTGGGGTTATGACGTGATCTGCGTGTGCACGCAAGCGGGTAAGTGGGGCAAGGACAACCCGGTGCTGCAAGTTGATGTTGCCCACGCGGATGGGGGAAAAGAGTGCGGAGGTCGAAGAATCGGACATAGTGATCTATCACAAACTAGGTATGAAATACTTTGAATGGTATTGATTGGAGATCTGGAGACGGGAATCCACATCGCGTATTTTATAGCCAACCTCGACAAGCTGGTGAACGAGTTTAAAATATATGGATTTGTCAGGTTGAGTATATGCCGCATCATCAGGAAATCTTGGATGGCACCCAGCACCGGCAGGTGCACAGCGCTGCAAGATTAATTGTGATATGCTCATTGCTCAGCTAGCGCTGGGCTGACTGATTCCATGAGTAACGGTGGCGGAAGCTTCTGACAGTATCGCGATTCGCGAGTTGGATTTCATCATTGATTATAAATATTTCACAACCTCTTGACTCATATCAAGTTCCAAAAGATACCTGCGTTGGCAAATTGCAGGTACTTAATATAAGGCAGCGACGAGTGAGTGAAAGAAAAATGACGTAGGATATCGACCGATTAGAATCGGAGTTATTGACGAGAATGATCATGATCATCTCAACTTTGGTCCTGCGTTGGCGGAGTCATTGCAGGTTCAAATGATGAAGCGATGAATGAGAGGACAGGATGAGAGACCGGGGATTCGAGCAAGCGTTCTGTAGTGACAAACAAGAGAATTTTGATGCTTGCCGGCAGGTTGCAACTGTGATACGTTGATCGTAATCAATTATGCATTTGTTGGCCCCCAATAGATTAATCGATTAAGGTTTATTCGAGACGAAATGCATTTGCGACCGAAAGCATCGCGGCACGTCTCCCTAATGTAGCAATATTCATGATATGATGTCGTGAGCAGCAAGGGTCACCATTTCGGTTTAACTTATAAGTTCAAATTCACCGCCCCTACACCAGCTAAGAGTGATTATCATGTGTAAACAGCTAAGACCGACCATATAAAAATCACACCAGCCTCCTCAGTTCCTATCAACTTATTCTCCTCTATTAGCTCGGTACACTATGAGTCTATTGAAGATCCCCTTCATCCTAGTTTCTGCCATTGGGATTCATGTTTCGTTCACTTCTCCTTCTCCCCCACCGTCATCTAAAGAGAAGGTGGTGCCCTCGTTATTCGAATTCATCATTGGATGGTGTTTGAAACTTCGCGGTTTGGAGTTAATGAAGGTGGGGCTCCTAAACATCCGAGTCGGTCATTGACTTTATTAATTTGTGGATAATATAACAGATCGGCGTATGGGCGGTATCGTCTGCTGAAGTGGCTAACATCCTGGCCATGTATATAGCGCCCTCGCACGTTACAGAGGGCATCAATGGTGCTAGACCTGTGCAGCTTTTGCGCGTTCTTCACCCTGCACCGATCACCCCCACATTCCTTGTCGCCAGTATTGCCATCGCGATTGGTGGCGCACTAAGGCTTTATTGTATGGCGATGTTAGGAAAGCTTTGGAGCTTCCAGCTCAGCATCAGAAAAGAGCATAAACTTGTGACAAGCGGACCGTATTCGGTGGTGCGCCACCCAAGTTACACCGGTCTCCTTCTCCAGAGTGCTGGGATCGCTATCATGTACGGAAGTCAAGAATCGTGGATAAGACAGTCTGGGATTTTACCAGTGCCTTTCGTTGAAGTGTTAGTGACTGGCGCTTTATTGTTTACCGCATTCAGCGTTTGGACCTCCCTCAGCCGACCTGCAGTGGAGGACCAGATGTTGCAGCGCGCTCTGGGAGAAGACTGGGAGAATTGGGCAAAGAAAGTGAGGTACCGGCTTGTTCCTGGGGTCTATTGATTACATACATTATACCAGTCGCTATGCACGTATCTGTTTGTTGGAAAACAACCGGTCAACACAGTACATGATTTTCTTTGTATTCAACTTAGACACTCGTTTGACTACGCCAAGCGGATTTAACATATCAAACAAACAGTGATTGTAAACGCACCAAGCAGAGATATACCTGCTTGTCCCACACTAAGCCACCTCGACAACACGAAGACGGCTTGGGCGCTGAGTGAGGTTAAGAGCGGTAGATTAAGGACATTTGGCTGATGAGTATATTTAACATGAACTCAAAGGCATTGTGGGATGTGATTCGGCTTCGTTGTCAGTGTTGATTTGAGATCAGAAGGAAAGTGAGGAAAGGCGAACAGCGAGGAATGTGTCTGGATGGAACGCCGAAAGCCTTGAAGCTTTGAAGCTTGAGCATGAGGGTCGCGGAAGTTCTTCTCAGGTCGAAAGCCAAACAATAACAAATACGTCTACGTCACTAATTTGTATACTATGTAAGTACTAGCGCTTGACTAGCACTATTCCAATGTTCATTTCAACAAATGTATTTTCTCGCATTCAAGGTTCCAATCTCTCATTGCACAATGAACCGGAGTAACTTGAGTTTACATTGAGGCTGTTGTGTATACTTCAAAATTGCAGGTGCCACGTCA
Source organism: Suillus variegatus (assembly GCA_016647645.1). Lineage (NCBI taxonomy): Eukaryota > Fungi > Basidiomycota > Agaricomycetes > Boletales > Suillaceae > Suillus > Suillus variegatus. Next base: position 3,447 of record JABBWF010000294.1, on the reverse strand, counting down.
ACTTCTATCTCTCAAAATAACATCCCTCATACACGGATTCAAACAGACTGACTCGAGACCAGTAGCATACTTATTTGTTCACAGGACACACGACTTCCGTTTTTCTGAGCACCTAGTTTGCATTGTGCTACCAATGTCACATCCCTCGTCTTTTGAGTTTGAACGACCATGATCAGATGGGCGAGGTGTCGTTGTCTCGGGTATTATCCGTACGTGTCCTTCTTAAAACCATGCCATCAGTATCTCGTATACTATTTTCGCTAAAAATTTTATGCTCACGTTTAGAAGGCTCTTGGTGTGCCTAGGCAGACGCACACCCCGCTCGTTATGATGCCAACAAGTTAACCTACTGAACTTGTATTCCATATCATGCATACCAGCCTTGCGAGACGGGTAGTTGCGACGAAGGTAGCTCATCAATTGAACAAAAGGCGAACTCGAGGGAGTAGCCGTGCCAATCCACGTTATTCTTGATCTTGCAAAGTCATCGTCATCGAGACACGTGATATGGGGTGTTTCAGTAGATCGAAAAGCCATTGACCTGGCATCCTCATTGTCAAGGTGATAGATAGGCTTGAGATAGGCTGCATGTTTTTGCTCGGTATAAAACTCTCTCTGAGTATAGTTTCAGCCCTGATGAAATTTCCTAGAACGGTGGCATTATATGCTGAAGCATGATAATGATACCAGATACTATGAAGCGCGTTCAAATTGTTTACCTCACAATTCTTACCGCTGCCGGTGCCACTGCTGCCAGTGGTGCTACTGAAGTCTTGACGGCAGATTCTCCTGAAGGAACCGTGGCATGCTTCCCGCCGTGCACTGCTCAGCCACCTTCGAGCTGCCCAACAGGGACTTCGCCTTACCAGCGGATGCCCAGCGTGTGCTGGGCGTGCTTACCACAAATCTACAAGAAGGAACTGACGCTCTCGCATCCAAAAACACTCGTTTGTACCTTTTCTTCCTGTCACTCTCTATTGTCTCAAACCGCACACAAGCGTCAGCCATGTCGTCTGCCTGACTTCAATACAATATCTCGCTTAAAATGTGATAACTTGTATTAGCTGGCAGACAATTAATGTTGTACCGGAAGATTCGGAACGAGAACAGGATATTTGAATATCCCTGAGCGTAAATTATACACAACTAGGTATCTTTGACTAAGTGTATGCTAAGATTTTTTTTATCCTTGTTTATTGTCCTTTGGGGCGGGGCTCCATGGTGGACACTACATACAGTATTCTACTTTATCGTCTGCGGCTGGTCTATCTGCTGTCTATGCTTTATGCTTTATGCTTTATGGCGGCGGCGTTTGATTAGAGTGGCACAATGCGATTGCTTCCCTTTCCTCTACTTCTTTTTCCCGCTCTCCTTTGCAAAGGTGACGTCTCCGAAAAATTGACAGTCCTTTCGTGCGTGCGATGTACTTCAGCGTCGTTCTTATACCCTTTCAACGTGGCACTGGCGCGGTCTTACTTTATCTCTTGGTGCGCCTCGTTGTCGAGTGAATGTGGGGCAGACGAGCAGGAAGTGGTGAACGGATTGTCTCATGTGCATTATATTTTGGGTTGGCGATTTTGAAAATCGGCGGAGATATGTTCAGGGAGATGTAGCTTGTGCGGAGTTGAAAGATGATCGATGAGTGATCCTGCAATGCTTTCCTGGTAGGGTTTCGATCTTGCTTGCGAACTTTTTCGACGGGGCTGATTGATCAATAGAGGAGGTGAGCGTATCTTGGTGATTCGCGTATGATGTTGGCTGCCTCGTCTTTGATTTTTCTGGCACAGAAGTGCTACTTTAGCGCCGTTTTGCTTCGTGGAAGCATTCTGATCCGCGGACTCATTTCCCTCGTAGCCTGGGGTCCATCTGATAATATGTTAAGAACGAGTATCAAATTCCAAAAAATACCTCATTATCTCTACACAGCGGCCGCAGAACCACTGGCTTAATGGCATGGACAAATTGCAGGTCCTACATATAAGGGAGCGACGAGTGAGTGAAAGAAAAATGACGTGGGATATCAAACGGGGACTGTTGACGAGAATGATCACCACCATCTCAACTTTGGGAGAGTCATTGCAGGTTCAAATGATGAAGCGATGGATGAGAGAACGGGGTGAGAGACCGGGGATTCGACCGAGTGTTCTGTGGTGACAAAGAAGAGAATTGTTTGATGCTTGCCGGCAGGTTATGATATGTTGGTCGTAATCAATTGAATACGCTCCTATATGTTATACCAAAATTTCTGCCAAATAGATCAGTTATGCTCATGTATTCGCAGGATATAAAAGCTGATACACTTGCTGGTTGAATCACACGGCTGATCATGCGATAGTGAACGTGACTCATGATCAGGATAGGTGTGCCACCAGGCGAAGATTGGCCAGTGCTAAATACGGACGATTCATGGAGCGCAGGAAGAAAGTTCGCCCTTGCAAAAGCTTATAACCGGATGTTACATTCAAGTTGAGTTTGAATCAACGTTTCGCACTCAGCTCAGGCCGAGTATTGGTCTGCAAGCTCGGTCGTCTATACAAGCGACTACTATTAGATGTACCTATTGAAAATATAAGCCACACCGTGAAAAGAGAACGGCGAAGTCATGGTGGTGAAAGACACGCGGAGTGCATGTAGAGTTCAAGTGCGAATTGCTTCCGCGGGATCAAACGTTTTCGGATATATCCACCACGACGACGTTAACTATTACAGGATAGACCCCTCAGTGGGATCATCACATATCATGCATTCACAGCTGGCTACCAACAGGTTCTGTGAACTCTTGTGATCAGGAACAAGCTTACCTCTTCCTCCCTACAAATAAGGGTCCCATAAGCATAGGCGGCTGTTACAAATCGATGTTATCAATTTCATCTATTTTTGTAACAGCTAGTAATCACATTCAGTCGAGAAGTCGTCATTGAGTTTGAGTGAATGACCTGACATTCGAGAAGATGTGCACATGAATGTGGCTCGAGTTCTGCTTCGCTAGTTTTTCCCTGGGAAAAGATCATCAGACCCGTCATATTCGGTCATTGTTTGAGTCGTCATCGTAAAGCTCACCGCTTATCGTAGATAGTCTTTAAAAGTTCGACGAAAAGCCATAAAATTGCGATAAAGTTGTCCGCCGAGTTCGAGGACCTCGCAGATGCGTTGCTAAAGCCTTATATTGATGGACCCTAGATCATAACGTCTCCAAAGATCACGAAATTATGCTATTATGAGACAGGGTCGGTGAAACCATGGACTTTGAGACTCGAAATTCCACGGGCGAATCACTTGTCGGGAAACTATCCCGACGAGTAAAAGGATACTCCGAAGATGATCCATGGCGGGACCCTTGATTGACACCACGAGTGCGGACGACCCTTGACGTCGGTATGATTTCATCGACCTTGATTATGCACTCTTGATTCCATAACCTTCGGGACTTCTGCGCCCACAGGGAGG
>JABBWF010000293.1:0-42572 GCA_016647645.1 Suillus variegatus | reverse complement strand
GCTTGCCTTCTATCTTGATATCATTAATAGGTCTTCTAGACCTATGTCGTCATAGCGGTCCAGACCGCTTATCTAATCCGGCATCTTCCGGAGTTCTCTTCTATATCGGTCCGGTGTTCTATCCTGTGTTCTATCACCAGGGGCAGGTGAGGCCCGGGTATCGTCTGTAGCCGTGCAGGTGGCAGAGGGCATGGTGGCAAGGGGACTCATGTAGCGTTGTTGTAACAGGGCGTCCACGCGGCTCCCGGCTTTGTCGACACTGGTTGTACTTGGCTTCTCTTTGCCACCAATGGGTACGCACATCCATTGTGATATTTGACCCTCACCGAGTGTGCAGAGGCTTTCCAGACGCACAAAGAGAAAAATTCTGGTCCTTACGATGAGTGAGTTTAGTTTGATGAATCGCTGATGTTCTGTTGATTCATGTGGATTAGCACCATGGAGATACAATGCGAAAACATCTCAAGTTTAAATTTCGAGATCGGCGGTGTAAGGCGACAGCGCTTGCATGACGAACCTTTGATTAAAATTTAATAGACCATCTATGAGTTTATCCGTAACGCTCAAATGTGGCAGCGTGAACTGAATACCCTTTAAGGTTGCTTTAAGGCAAGATTTATCTCATTGTACAGCACTTTGGTACATCAACATCCACGAGGAATAGGTTGGACTTCATCAGTATGTCCCAAACATGTTGCTGCATCCGCTTATGCTGGTACTGAGCGACTCGCTAGACCTAATGTTGTTCATAAAATTTGATTTTTGCTTGTCTTAGTAGGACAAATGGACATTATGAGACTTATTCAAATTGTACACGAACTACGTGTAGGTGTGACTGAAATGGGCAGCCACATACGAGGAGGTCATGTATTTGAAATCATGATACAACATTGCAGCCAGCTAACTTCCCTTGGCACACGTGATTCTCGCTAATGCAGAACCTTTGGAGGGCATTTGGATCTTTGGCAAGTTCGTGGGAATGGGTCATGTCTGGTGCCGTGCGCACGAACGTCCTTGAAGTATTTAGTCTTGTAACCAGTACTTGAGCTTAAGCTTCAGTAGTCACGTACTGCCAAATATCACATCAATGCGGTTAGTAGCGACTATAGTACCATACGTAGTAGGTGACGAACAGCGCCCTGAAACGTTATGTTCAGCGAGCCTAATACGGTATAGTCTGACTTGGATCCGTTCAGTACTAGTACTATGCCAACAGAATATGAAAACGCGAAGCTGTCGTACGTTCAACGCTGGTTTCACGTTTCTGCAGCCTGATCTCCATTGATATTCCACTCACCGTATCGCAATTCCCTCTCGAGTTGGAACACCACCGGGTGAAGTTTACCAATTCGAAGACCTGAGGCAGCGGCCTCTTCGAATAGCGGCCTCAGATCGGTAGGTTGCTCTGTGACCTTGTGACCACTCGTCGGACTGAGCTAGCCCCAAGCTGAATGTGCAAAAGACTTCTATGCCCGCTTCTTCTGCTTTTGTTCTTGATTTACTTTATTATGGTATCTTGCAACGCGCCAGGCTGCACTTGGGAGAAAGTAACTGGCGATAGTCGCGGGCTTAATAGACATCGTGCAACCTGCAAACTCTTCCGCAAGTCCAGTATCGCCAGCTGCCAGAAAAGACAGGAGAGGGCAAAAGAGGCGGCTTTAGTAAACCTGGTACGACTTCCAGCAGTAACAAAACGGAGCTTGGGCAGTTCTTCGGTGAGCTGCATTTTCTATATATGCCACAGCCAGTGGCATCCGAGGACTCGGATGGCTAGACGTCATGACAGCTCAAATGGATTTTTAGAAGATATCGCCCATTCAGCAAGTGGGGAGTGTCCGCTCAAAACATATCATTCCGTGCCCTGGCCGCAGATCATCGGGTGGTGGCCAGATCGAGGCTGGCATGGCTACTATCGGCTCGGCGGGTACTGATCACAACCAACCCAAGTCAGACTCGGAGCTGCGGTCGCAGCAGCAGCAGCAGTTTGAAACTGGCGACAACACACTCAGTACCAATGCTTCAGGTATGTTGTGTGCTTTCAGTTATTTAAGTCGGCTGACTGATAACTGCCCTTGATCAGAACAACTTTTGCACGGGCCTCTGAGACGAATACCTCGATGTTTTGAGAATGTTCCTCTTTCTGACGGCGACCTCAGTGACTTGGAAAATAACGATGTTCCGCTTTCTCGAAACCCAGCCCCCCCACCTCAATCCAGACTCCGCAGAGTTCTGTTGACGTTACGAGATACGCTTCAGACTACCTTCAATTCTCTTGGACTTTCTCGACTCTACCCTCGTCGCCCATCCTTCGAGCCGGATAGATTTGTCCCGTCCTCGCTACTTTCAACCACGTGTCCAATAGCTCCGCAAGAGACTGATTCGGGCATCTTCCCTGCCTCCATACCCTTTCCCTAACATGACCGTCTATCGACTCATGTCATGGATGAATTCTGGCAGCAACAAAAAATCTGAGACTGAAGTTGCCCGTCTTGTCAAAGAAGTGATGCTGGTGCAAGATTTCGACTTAAAGCACTTGGAAGACTTTTCGGTGAGGGGTAGTTTGCGAGAGTTAGACAATCTTCTAGACCCTAGCAAGAGCAAGATCGAGTTTCCAGATGACTGGATACAGGCCGACGTCACCATCAATATTCCTACAAAATCGAAGGACGACGAGGCAAGACCATTTTCGGTTCCAGGATTCCATTTTTCGCCCCCTCCTTGAAGTAATCCGATCAGCATTTACGGACATTCAAGCGAGCGCGTTTCACTTGTCACCTTTCAGGCGCTTATGGAAGGATCCATTGGACGACCATCAAGAGCGAGTATTCGACGAGTTATATACCTCTGACTCTTGGTTGGGAGGCCATACTGTCATAATTATTGATACAATGTCAGGCATTGTAGAACAACAGTTATGCATACTTGCCTAGGATCCCCAACCCTCCACAGAGTATGCATACAAGGGAGAATCCTTTGGGGAAGCATACAGGAAGCATACAGACAGCCTTCTGGGCCTTCTCGGGCATCTCCGCGTGCCCTAATTAGAATGTGCCAAAACGGTTGCTCTAAAAATACAATCAGAACTTCTCGGGCGTCTCAGCGTGCCCTAATTAGGATGTTCCGAAACCATCGTGCCCTAATTAGAATGTGCCGAAACGGTTGCTCTAAAAATACAATCAGAACTTCTCGGGCGTCTCCGCGTGCCCTAATTAGGATGTTCCGAAACCATTGCTCTAAAAATATATTCAACATGGTAGCTACAAATTCTCGGGCATCTCCGTGTGCCCTAATTAGGATATACCAAATCATTTACTCTAAAAATATGCGTTCATTTCCCATTTTGTGTGATCAGCCCCACAGGATGGCACCTATTCTTGGGTGTTTCGGAGTTTGAATTAACCTTGTCCTCGAGTCGATACTAGTATATATGTTTTGACCGTTTTTTTTCTGCTGTGCACTATGTAGATATTCTCTTTAACGAAATAAGACTTTAAAGTTGCTAGCTACAATGTATCTTTGTTTTGACTTCGCTGTAAGTATGAGTGAACCAATATCACGTGATGTTAGTGTACTAAAAATTCGCCAAGTCTCGTCAGTGACTGATATCACGTGATGCCAGCGCACTTACAATTCACCAAGTCTTGTCAATGATGACGTGATGCCAGTGCACTTACAATTCACCAAGTCTTGTCAATGATGAGCCTTAACGTTTAACATTCAATATAGCAAGAAAATCAAGATATATTCTCAAGCGCATTATAATGAAAAAACATATGAATCAGGTGAGTACTACCAAGCAAATTGCACACCACGACAAAAAGGACAAGAAATGTGAGTAGGTAAAGGTTGGTATCCGCTGCTCATGGAACTGACTTGCGTGACCTGAAGTGAGACGGTGACATTATACTCCGTCTGAGTGAACAAGCGAAGAAAGGCAGACTTACTTTCGTACCCTTTTGTGAGTGCCAATGTTATTGGCTTCTGCTAGACGTGTTGATGGCACGTGTGTGCGACTGCTGCGTCGCACAGATTGATTCGCAATGTCTTCAAGAGGCTCTGGCATCTTCATAAGTGGCGAAGATGTGGCAGACACCGGCGCCTGAGAAGCCTTGGAGGTAGGAGGCGTGGTAACCGCGGGAGGAAGTGGCGAAGACGGGACAGATGCTGGCGCCTCAGAAGCCTCAGAGGTAGGAGACGTGGTAAGCGTGGCAGGAAGAGATGGAGCAGCAGGAGACATGGTAACCGTGGCAGGACCAGATGGAACAGTGGGAGACGTGGTAGAAAGAGATGGAGTCTCAGAGGTAGGAGACGTGGTAATCATGGCAGGACCAGAAGGAAGAGATGGAATTACAGGCCCCAGAAAATCTGCAGCAGCAGGCGAAGGAAGACGGGGAGGAGTAAGAAGCGGAAGTTGGCCAGGATAAGGAGGTAGCGTTGGGAGTGACGTTTGCCACGACTCGACATTATGTTCTGGTGCAATCGTGTACAGTGTGTCATCAGACATCACAGAGTCAATTAAGGGCCCCGCCCCAGCATTACCTTCATAAAGCGTGTCATCGGACATCGCAAAAGGGTCTAGTGATGCGCCAAAGAGCCCCAAGGAATTGTCGAATGACTGATCCTGGGGAAGTTGGCGGATCTCGTCTGGAAGCATACTCTGCGCTGTGGAGGAAGCATGAGGGTACTGTGTGAGGACCGCTGAATGCGGATTGATAATGGTGTGGTCTTCAGATGGCATAGTGTACAATACTTGAACGTCCGCCGGCAGAGTAACGTCAGGTGGCACAGAGCTGGTGTTGGATTGTGAGGGAAGGACATGGGTCGCAAAAGCACCCTTTAGGAACGTGGTGAATGGTTCGACCACACGTGCATGGTGATCTGGAAGTGCTTCACGAAAGCCGAGGCCAGTAGACCCCTTCCCATGGTGAAAGCTGTAAATAATATTATTGGTATGAACGTGGTAGGGATGCTATTTGTTCTTACCTGAAAACACGAACATCTCCAGCCGCACGCGGGTCGGGTCCTCCAAGGTAAATACTCCCATACCAGCCAGTAGTCTCTTGAATAGTCTGTAGAAGCTGGCCAACTACAGCGCCGAGGCCTTCGATGTACCTGCGTGAACATGAACTTCATTTAGTACTAGTAGCACATTTTTTGAAATGCACTTACTGCACACGCGCCGACTCATCAGGATTGCGCAGGGCATCAAGTTCAGCCTTCGCCTTCTCAGCACGGCGCTCACACTCAGTTTTTTCCTCTAACTCCATCTTCTTCACATACTCTTCTCCACGAGCAGCCATTGCCTTGACTGCTTCTGCGCGAAGTCCGGACATGCGATTCTGTCGGGTGTATTCACCATTTTTCAAGTGAGCCTCGATCTCTTCTTTGACCAAGGTCCCGGACTGATACTCAGTATGAATGAAGTGTTCCACGGCAGATGGTCCAACGTGTGCGGTCGGTGGAGGAGCCCATCAGCTTTGTAATGGTTTTGGTGAAATGTGTGACTCGAGCACGTCCTACGGCCGAGGCGTTGCAGTAGAAGTAAGAACGGAGTTGCTGGTATTTGGTATAAGCGACCGAATATGAAATTACGAGACAATACACTTACGGCCTTGCACTGCTTCAGATGGTGTCCTAAGGTAACGTGTTGCTCTTTTGAGAGCTGTTCTTCTGTAAGTCCAATGCCTGTTTCATCCTTGAAGTGCACCGCGGCTTCGGGCCACTTCACGAACCATTGAGCATTTACCTCGGAAAAGTACGTAGAAACATTGCCCTGCAGCTGACTCAATCGAAACCCATTCATCTTCTCTGACAGCCAAGTCGACTGTTCACGTGACATCCATGAAGCTCCAGGCATCTATGATTCTGATTCAACCGATATTAATGAAGTAAGTCTGCATTTGGCACGTACCTTGTGTTTTTTTACTCTTTACTCCGCGATGGTGCCCAAAGTGTGAAAAAGCCAACTCACGCGTACGGAATTTGAACCTTAATCAGTAATCAGCCAATGAGATCCCATTGATCCATCGATAAGACCAAAACGTATTAAAAACTGCCGCATCAAACTCATCAATCATTACAGTTCGTCACCCACATAACATTTACCCGGCCACTAAAACTCTCACCTTGTCTGTTTGTTCCAAATGAAGGTCTTCCCTAACTTCGGCAACAAGCAGACTTTCAGTTTGTCCGAACTCGCAAGCGCCTTGGAGCTTGTGCGCACTCAAATGGTATGTTTCAAGTTTGCTAACTCAACCCTACTCACTAATGCCTGTTACAAGTAACATCGGTCACATGGCCCCCCTATCATTTTCCCTTCATCCTTGCCTGCACCTGTCTCCGGCTCGTCCTCCTCTACCACTTATCCGTTGACCGGATCCTCGGACCGTTCCCGTCCCTCGTCTCCCAATCCTCACACCAACGTGCGCACGTGCCTTCGGGCTATGACTCGTCTCTGACTCATGCCACCAATGTGGCTTCCCTTATCTTTGTCTTATCTTTCCTTTGACTCATGCATGCTGCGCATTGTAACCTTTACCGTTGGCTCGTTCCAACGTTTCTCGGTCTCATTCCTCATTCGACCATCCACCACTAATCTGGCTCTGTTGCCATCGTACCTATACCATATCCGTTTCCCCTTACCCTTACCTACCGTACGTAACCTTGCCCTGAACCCTCTCCACTTAGTATAAGTAGTCGGTCACTCTGTACTAGATTCCCTAACTTGAATCTACTCAATCTTCCACCTGAATATACTTCTCTCTGAAGCTCCCTCAGCTTCAGTCTCTAGTATCTTACTCTTAGGTGCTCGTTGCACCTAAGTCTACCTCGATCGACTCTCTTCGTCCGGACACTTGTGTCCTGACATCGAGACGACTTCAAAGACACCCGTCTTAGAAGTCACGTGACAGTGCGTCCTTGACATCTGCCGACGTGCGCGTCGCCGGACTCACTCACAGACCGGACCCTTCCGGTTACGTCACGAACGCTAGCAGACGACGTCCCTCTTAGGACTCTGCATAGCAGATCTATTTGAGTCCGTAACAATGCCCTTACAGCAGACGGGCTCTTGAGTGGACGTTGCCCTGCTTGTCAGTATCAACATTCTCCTGCAGATGGTAAGTCACTTATTTTTCTGCCGCTCGAGCTCTTACACAGCTGTACCCTCAGGTGACGATGAACCATTCACCAAAGTTGAGAGTTCAGCACTCTCCATTGCCAGTGTGACCGTCAACCCAGTTCCCGCTGTAGCCACGCAGACTGCCGCTGTGGGCCCCACTCCCCAAACCGTGACTGGACCTGAAACCGTTCCAGCCACTCAGGGCATCCCATTCACTCCGACTGTTCCAACTGCTCCAGTCCCTGTCATGGGACCTTCTGCTCTGGTTCCTCCCACTCAGGCTGGTGCGGCAGGCACATCTACTTCCACGCGCTGGTATGTTGTCACTGTGGGACGTGAAACTGGCGTCTTCCAAGGGTGGTACGTACCTTACGATTTGGCTTCATCAAACTTCTAATAACATTACCAAGCACAACGTCCATCCGCATGTTATTGGGGTTCCAGGTGCTTGCTATGGACGTCACTCCTCCCTTGCTGCTGCTCAGACCGCATATTCTGAGGCTATCAACGATGGTGGAGTCATGGAGGTGCCGCACTAGATTATATAAATAATACCCCATCATGCTACATACCAAATCATCGTGTACTGTCTTACTATCTTGTTGTTTGCTTGATCTTGAATGTAAATGTTATTTGAGGGCTTGCGATTTCGTCCCATGAAACTATAGAGTGATGTTGGAAAATAAGAGTAAAGTGGTGCACGTTTGAGGCGAAATTCATACAAAGCTTGAGGCCAAACAAAGTGAAGCCTTAACGCCAAATTTCGTACTGGCACAGCCACAACTTCGGGACATTTATTATTCAACTAAGTTTTGGTGCAGCTTGACTGCACCAAAACTTAACTTAGTTGAATAATAAATGTCCCGAAGTTGTAGCTGTGCCAGTACGAAATTTGGTGTTAAGGCTTCACTTTGTTTGGCCTCAAGCTTTGTATGAATTTCGCCTCAAACGTGCACCACTTTACTCTTATTTTCCAACATCACTCTATAGTTTCATGGGACGAAATCGCAAGCCCTCAAATAACATTTACATTCAAGATCAAGCAAACAACAAGATAGTAAGACAGTACACGATGATTTGGTATGTAGCATGATGGGGTATTATTATATATAATCTAGTGCGGCACCTCCATGACTCCACCATCGTTGATAGCCTCAGAATATGCGGTCTGAGCAGCAGCAAGGGAGGAGTGACGTCCATAGCAAGCACCTGGAACCCCAATAACATGCGGATGGACGTTGTGCTTGGTAATGTTATTAGAAGTTTGATGAAGCCAAATCGTAAGGTACGTACCACCCTTGGAAGACGCCAGTTTCACGTCCCACAGTGACAACATACCAGCGCGTGGAAGTAGATGTGCCTGCCGCACCAGCCTGAGTGGGAGGAACCAGAGCAGAAGGTCCCATGACAGGGACTGGAGCAGTTGGAACAGTCGGAGTGAATGGGATGCCCTGAGTGGCTGGAACGGTTTCAGGTCCAGTCACGGTTTGGGGAGTGGGGCCCACAGCGGCAGTCTGCGTGGCTACAGCGGGAACTGGGTTGACGGTCACACTGGCAATGGAGAGTGCTGAACTCTCAACTTTGGTGAATGGTTCATCGTCACCTGAGGGTACAGCTGTGTAAGAGCTCGAGCGGCAGAAAAATAAGTGACTTACCATCTGCAGGAGAATGTTGATACTGACAAGCAGGGCAACGTCCACTCAAGAGCCCGTCTGCTGTAAGGGCATTGTTACGGACTCAAATAGATCTGCTATGCAGAGTCCTAAGAGGGACGTCGTCTGCTAGCGTTCGTGACGTAACCGGAAGGGTCCGGTCTGTGAGTGAGTCCGGCGACGCGCACGTCGGCAGATGTCAAGGACGCACTGTCACGTGACTTCTAAGACGGGTGTCTTTGAAGTCGTCTCGATGTCAGGACACAAGTGTCCGGACGAAGAGAGTCGATCGAGGTAGACTTAGGTGCAACGAGCACCTAAGAGTAAGATACTAGAGACTGAAGCTGAGGGAGCTTCAGAGAGAAGTATATTCAGGTGGAAGATTGAGTAGATTCAAGTTAGGGAATCTAGTACAGAGTGACCGACTACTTATACTAAGTGGAGAGGGTTCAGGGCAAGGTTACCGTACGGTAGGTAAGGGTAAGGGGAAACGGATATGGTATAGGTACGATGGCAACAGAGCCAGATTAGTGGTGGATGGTCGAATGAGGAATGAGACCGAGAAACGTTGGAACGAGCCAACGGTAAAGGTTACAATGCGCAGCATGCATGAGTCAAAGGAAAGATAAGACAAAGATAAGGGAAGCCACATTGGTGGCATGAGTCAGAGACGAGTCATAGCCCGAAGGCACGTGCGCACGTTGGTGTGAGGATTGGGAGACGAGGGACGGGAACGGTCCCGAGGATCCGGTCAACGGATAAGTGGTAGAGGAGGACGAGCCGGAGACAGGTGCAGGCAAGGATGAAGGGAAAATGATAGGGGGGCCATGTGACCGATGTTACTTGTAACAGGCATTAGTGAGTAGGGTTGAGTTAGCAAACTTGAAACATACCATTTTGAGTGCGCACAAGCTCCAAGGCGCTTGCGAGTTCGGACAAACTGAAAGTCTGCTTGTTGCCGAAGTTAGGGAAGACCTTCATTTGGAACAAACAGACAAGGTGAGAGTTTTAGTGGCCGGGTAAATGTTATGTGGGTGACGAACTGTAATGATTGATGAGTTTGATGCGGCAGTTTTAATACGTTTTGGTCTTATCGATGGATCAATGGGATCTCATTGGCTGATTACTGATTAAGGTTCAAATTCCGTACGCGTGAGTTGGCTTTTTCACACTTTGGGCACCATCGCGGAGTAAAGAGTAAAAAAACACAAGGTACGTGCCAAATGCAGACTTACTTCATTAATATCGGTTGAATCAGAATCATAGATGCCTGGAGCTTCATGGATGTCACGTGAACAGTCGACTTGGCTGTCAGAGAAGATGAATGGGTTTCGATTGAGTCAGCTGCAGGGCAATGTTTCTACGTACTTTTCCGAGGTAAATGCTCAATGGTTCGTGAAGTGGCCCGAAGCCGCGGTGCACTTCAAGGATGAAACAGGCATTGGACTTACAGAAGAACAGCTCTCAAAAGAGCAACACGTTACCTTAGGACACCATCTGAAGCAGTGCAAGGCCGTAAGTGTATTGTCTCGTAATTTCATATTCGGTCGCTTATACCAAATACCAGCAACTCCGTTCTTACTTCTACTGCAACGCCTCGGCCGTAGGACGTGCTCGAGTCACACATTTCACCAAAACCATTACAAAGCTGATGGGCTCCTCCACCGACCGCACACGTGGACCATCTGCCGTGGAACACTTCATTCATACTGAGTATCAGTCCGGGACCTTGGTCAAAGAAGAGATCGAGGCTCACTTGAAAAATGGTGAATACACCCGACAGAATCGCATGTCCGGACTTCGCGCAGAAGCAGTCAAGGCAATGGCTGCTCGTGGAGAAGAGTATGTGAAGAAGATGGAGTTAGAGGAAAAAACTGAGTGTGAGCGCCGTGCTGAGAAGGCGAAGGCTGAACTTGATGCCCTGCGCAATCCTGATGAGTCGGCGCGTGTGCAGTAAGTGCATTTCAAAAAATGTGCTACTAGTACTAAATGAAGTTCATGTTCACGCAGGTACATCGAAGGCCTCGGCGCTGTAGTTGGCCAGCTTCTACAGACTATTCAAGAGACTACTGGCTGGTATGGGAGTATTTACCTTGGAGGACCCGACCCGCGTGCGGCTGGAGATGTTCGTGTTTTCAGGTAAGAACAAATAGCATCCCTACCACGTTCATACCAATAATATTATTTACAGCTTTCACCATGGGAAGGGGTCTACTGGCCTCGGCTTTCGTGAAGCACTTCCAGATCACCATGCACGTGTGGTCGAACCATTCACCACGTTCCTAAAGGGTGCTTTTGCGACCCATGTCCTTCCCTCACAATCCAACACCAGCTCTGTGCCACCTGACGTTACTCTGCCGGCGGACGTTCAAGTATTGTACACTATGCCATCTGAAGACCACACCATTATCAATCCGCATTCAGCGGTCCTCACACAGTACCCTCATGCTTCCTCCACAGCGCAGAGTATGCTTCCAGACGAGATCCGCCAACTTCCCCAGGATCAGTCATTCGACAATTCCTTGGGGCTCTTTGGCGCATCACTAGACCCTTTTGCGATGTCCGATGACACGCTTTATGAAGGTAATGCTGGGGCGGGGCCCTTAATTGACTCTGTGATGTCTGATGACACACTGTACACGATTGCACCAGAACATAATGTCGAGTCGTGGCAAACGTCACTCCCAACGCTACCTCCTTATCCTGGCCAACTTCCGCTTCTTACTCCTCCCCGTCTTCCTTCGCCTGCTGCTGCAGATTTTCTGGGGCCTGTAACTCCATCTCTTCCTTCTGGTCCTGCCATGATTACCACGTCTCCTACCTCCGAGACTCCATCTCTTTCTACCACGTCTCCCACTGTTCCATCTGGTCCTGCCACGGTTACCATGTCTCCTGCTGCTCCATCTCTTCCTGCCACGCTTACCACGTCTCCTACCTCTGAGGCTTCTGAGGCGCCAGCATCTGTCCCGTCTTCGCCACTTCCTCCCGCGGTTACCACGCCTCCTACCTCCAAGGCTTCTCAGGCGCCGGTGTCTGCCACATCTTCGCCACTTATGAAGATGCCAGAGCCTCTTGAAGACATTGCGAATCAATCTGTGCGACGCAGCAGTCGCACACACGTGCCATCAACACGTCTAGCAGAAGCCAATAACATTGGCACTCACAAAAGGGTACGAAAGTAAGTCTGCCTTTCTTCGCTTGTTCACTCAGACGGAGTATAATGTCACCGTCTCACTTCAGGTCACGCAAGTCAGTTCCATGAGCAGCGGATACCAACCTTTACCTACTCACATTTCTTGTCCTTTTTGTCGTGGTGTGCAATTTGCTTGGTAGTACTCACCTGATTCATATGTTTTTTCATTATAATGCGCTTGAGAATATATCTTGATTTTCTTGCTATATTGAATGTTAAACGTTAAGGCTCATCATTGACAAGACTTGGTGAATTGTAAGTGCACTGGCATCACGTCATCATTGACAAGACTTGGTGAATTGTAAGTGCGCTGGCATCACGTGATATCAGTCACTGACGAGACTTGGCGAATTTTTAGTACACTAACATCACGTGATATTGGTTCACTCATACTTACAGCGAAGTCAAAACAAAGATACATTGTAGCTAGCAACTTTAAAGTCTTATTTCGTTAAAGAGAATATCTACATAGTGCACAGCAGAAAAAAACGGTCAAAACATATATACTAGTATCGACTCGAGGACAAGGTTAATTCAAACTCCGAAACACCCAAGAATAGGTGCCATCCTGTGGGGCTGATCACACAAAATGGGAAATGAACGCATATTTTTAGAGTAAATGATTTGGTATATCCTAATTAGGGCACACGGAGATGCCCGAGAATTTGTAGCTACCATGTTGAATATATTTTTAGAGCAATGGTTTCGGAACATCCTAATTAGGGCACGCGGAGACGCCCGAGAAGTTCTGATTGTATTTTTAGAGCAACCGTTTCGGCACATTCTAATTAGGGCACGATGGTTTCGGAACATCCTAATTAGGGCACGCTGAGACGCCCGAGAAGTTCTGATTGTATTTTTAGAGCAACCGTTTTGGCACATTCTAATTAGGGCACGCGGAGATGCCCGAGAAGGCCCAGAAGGCTGTCTGTATGCTTCCTGTATGCTTCCCCAAAGGATTCTCCCTTGTATGCATACTCTGTGGAGGGTTGGGGATCCTAGGCAAGTATGCATAACTGTTGTTCTACAATGCCTGACATTGTATCAATAATTATGACAGTATGGCCTCTTCAACGAGCATCTCATGTATTTCGCCACCTACTAGATCCATCGCTTCACTTGCGACATACGCTGTGTCTCTATGACTCAGTACCTGGGCTCGCGCATTGACAACAGTGAGTCATGCTTCGCATCTGTACTTACCTTATCTTTCAACGAGCATCTCATGTATTTCGCCACCTACCAGATCCATCGCTTCACTTGCGACATACGCTGTGCCTCTATGACTCAGTACCTGGGCTCACGAGTCGACAACAGTGAGTCATGCTTCGCATCTGTACTTTCCTTATCTTTCAACGAGCATCTCATGTATTTCGCCTCGTACTAGATCCATCGCTTCACTTGCGACATATGCTGTGCTTCTATGACTCAGTACCTGGGCTCGCGCATTGACAACAGTGAGTCATGCTTTGCATCTGTATTTCCCTTATCTTTCAACGAGCATTATGTCTTGCTGGAAATTTTCGAGCTTTAACAGTGCTATGGAGATTGGCGGAACCATTTTACTCCATTGCCACTTGACTGTTCATTCGCAATTCTTACCATACATATACAAAATTATTGAAAAGGCCGCTGTAATAATTTAATCGTCCGCAGCATAAATAGAATTTATAAATTTGCTTTCATCGAGAGATCGCACATTCGCAATATAGAGAATCATATTTATTATTCATGATAACATTAGCGACAGGGGAATGATATAGGGCCGGACTGAATGCGCCGAGTAACTGACATAGTAAGGAGAGGGCGAGAAGCAAGCAAAAGTATAAAATAACTAGTCAGAGTCTAATTCAGCGTCCTCCATCTGCTGTCTCTGGGTAGCTAGCGTACTGACAGACATGTGAGATACAATGTCCGCCGTCAGGTCCTGCCGATGGTTTCAGTCCAAAAACTTTTCTGCGTAGCGAGTTACTAGCTATCAGGCGGAGTCGTTGATGTGGATGACTTACCTTGTCCACCACTCAAGAAGTTTGTTCACTCTGGCTCGCACAGCTGGACCTGGGGCATCCTCGAAGAAGTCCACTACATTGTTCCAGAAAATATGATAATCGAAATCTCCATCTACTGTGCGCCAGGACGTGAGGTTCGAAAGTGCAAATCGAATCTATGGATTTCATTCAGCTTCACACTTAGTAGAGACATAGATGAATCTTACCTGGCAAGCTGCATATGCTATTGCGCGAGGAGTCACTTTCCTCATACCTATTATAGAGGCAACACATGTCTTTACTTTAGCTTGATCAGGATCGTTTTCGGGTGCGCCGATTGTTCTCAATAATGTCGGCGCCATCACCTTCACCATCCACTTCATGAGCAGAGGAAGGAGAAGTAAAGATTGCCTTTAACCCCTGCAATGTGATGAGCTATGTTTCAGTTAGAGAACCCAGGTCACTCACCATGACTAACAGCTTCGACTTAAAAAGCCCGCGCTCCAGGTTCTTGGTGTCAGCTTCATAGTTCTCATACATAAATGACGGCCATGAATTCTCAGAAACGATGAAAGCTGTCGTATGGTCCCGAATGCCAGCCTTGACGCTGGATTCAATATTAACAACATGCATGCAAGTGACAGCTCGGATCATAACATACACTGGGTCCTCCCAGCGCCATTCCGCTGGGCAGAGGAGTTTACCACACGCATCGCTCACAAATCCTCAATGGTGCTTGTCATCGGTCCTGATGAGTGGAGTCGGGCAACACTCGATGTTCACCCACAAAGCCACGAGTTCTTTCAGAGTCCCCGTGTCGTCGCCCCGAGCCGAGTCCGCGCCTCGCTTAAGCTAGATTGAAATGACCGAATGAGTGAGACGTGTGACAATATTCTTTGAAAACCTTTTTCAGCATGTCGTCGGACTCTTTGTGATCGAGACCTGCCAGTTTATCATGAAGCCATGACAGCGCCTTGGCGAGTTCGATGTAGCCACATTGAAGTCAGTCTTGCCTGTTCACTTTGGTAAGCAAGTACATCAATTTGCATGAACATCGTTAGATGCTTACTCCGGAGTGGCATCCTTGTCACTTTCTTCACAACGCCGGTCATTTTCAGCAATAAGATCCTCTATCGGAGCATAAAGGTCAACCATACGACGGATTGCCCATCCCTGCGAAACATAGAAAGTCGTCTTTCTATTAAGGAGGCATCGAATCTGCTTCAGTTACAAGCCAAGATTGAAAACGCGCATACCTTTTCTTCGTCGCCTTGTCCTGCTTCAACACTTCTACCTCCTCCATGAGGGAGGCAATTTGTCGCTTCGCCCTAGCACTAGGAGAGGTCGGGACACACATAGAGACATGCCGAGACTGGGGGCTGCCCAAGGCGTGCACAGATTCCGACATACCAGATAAGCCTCGGAGAAGAGCAAAAAATTTTGGAGGTTGGGAAGTGCAGAAAGGATATGAAAAAGTGAAGGAGGGTGAAGGAAAGAGCCTACGAGAACTTGAACGTTTTAAATGATGGCCTGCGTCATTGACTGATCCAAAAGCAGCCTAGCGTCTAGATCAATGACTCGTCTGAAAGCGGCCTAGCAATACCTTTGGTAGCCAGCCATAAGCATGTTTCTTTTCTGGCAGTCCAGGAACCTGCCATTTGAGATGCCATTTTCCACGAGCATTTCCGGGCTGTTGCCGTCTAACGAACGAGCTTCGGCAATAATCAATAATCGGGTGCGACTCAGAGGCTCAGTCACGCACAGACTCGGACACGACGAAACAATAAGCTGGAGCGTTCAAGTTAGATGATGCCCCAGGATACCAAGCAAAATTGACGACCGCTGAGAACTGCGAGGATGTATGCTCATGGTGAGTGGAGAACTGTGTGAGGGCTTCAGAATGCTTCAAGCTTCAGTAGTAGTACGCGAAAACCTAAATAATGCACAATACGAATATGGTTGTCACGGTGCAGTTTGAGCAATCGGTGAACGTTGAACGTTGTAGAAACAACAACACTGAGAGGAACAAATGATGCTCCAGACTGTGTCTAAAAAGTTGTAGGTCGTGCGTTGCCTAGCCTGCGTTACTTGAGTAGACAAGTGCGTTCGACCCTAAAGGGGAAGCGAGTGCAGCGAAGGTCTAGTGGTTGGCGCTGAAGGTGCTACTGGCTGGCCAATGCGAAGCGCGAGAAAGCGCAGGCACGCGCCAGGCGAGAAGGCGCGGGAATGCGCGCGCGTACTGCGCGAAGCGCGGGAAAGCACGCGCGCGTATGTGGAAAATGATAAAGACTAGACTCAAGTGATAATATAATGCAAGATAAGAGAAGGGAGATGCGAAGTATAGACAAATAGACTTCTACTAAGTAGTAAGTGAGTAGTAACAGGTAATTGAGAGATAAAAAGTAAAGTCTAAGGTAGGAAAAGTAAGTCAGTAATAGTATGTACTGCTGGCGCTTATATAGCGCGCCTAAGCGCGGTCATGCGGAGCCGAAGCGCTACCGAGTAGGTATGTAAAGATATATATATGAGTGAGAATCCATGATAAAAATAAAGGTGGAACTATGCTAATAAAGGAAATGGAAATATACGCACTAGGGAGCTTGGTGGACAGTGGATGGATGCTTCTGGATGGCTGGCGCCATAGGGCGCGCAAGCGCGGGAACGCGCGCGCGTGCGTATACATCGCGAAGCGCGGGAATGGTGCGCGCATGGCGCGCATTGCGCGGGAAAGCTGCGCCTCATATAGGAATTGCTGCAGACAGTACACAGAGTGGTGCTGCAAGTTGGTGCTGTATACTCCCTAGTGGAAACTGCCATATCACGCTATGAGAGGCATGATTCTCTACATCTCCCAGGGACTTAAATTCTGAGTGTCCCCACTCAGCGCGCGCATGGTGAGGATTTTGCATGATAGTATGCGAGTGCGATGCCTGTACGATGCTTCGGTTGTTGGGCGATGAATGCGCGAGCATAGGATGTGTGAAGCACGGGGAAGCGCAGGTGTGCGCGAGGCGTGAAGGTGCGTGAAAGTGCGCGCGCATATGTGCTTCAAGCGCGGGAATGCAGCATAGCATGGCGAATTGCAAGGGTGACTCTGGTGTGAACAATGTGCCATGGGCGTGACGTGATGATGCGAGGGTGATATGGATGCGGTGCACGAAGCATGGGTGAGATGTGTGCGTATGGTATGGAGCGCGGGAAAGTGCGCGCGCATAAGGCGCGAGAACGCGCGTGGGTGTCGCATTTGTTGTATTCTGTGGGGACAGCATGAGCTGTTGCGTGATGATCTTGGAGTCCAATATGCGTGCGTGGGTGTGATGCAAAGTGGCGCGCGTGGTCCAAGAGCGATCCAATCCATGTCCAGACCAAGTCCTGCTAGGCGCGCTAAATATTAGATGCTAAAGTTTTGAACATTGTGAGTAAAACTATATGTGAAAATGCGAAAAGAAAAGGGTAAACTTTTGCGGATGTCCCATCCGACTTGTCTTCTTCGTGCGGCTGTTGACATCTACACCTTCCTATGAGTAAGGCGCAGGAAGCGCGCGCGTGCGAGGCGCATGGGCGCGGGAAGATTGCGCGCATATGTGCGCATTCTAAGTAAAAAGAGCATGGTGCCGCGTCATGCGTGCGAAGAGAAAAGAATATCCTATTGAGCTAGGCGGGCACAATCTAAGGTTGTTTTGTTGTTTTCTTCTATGTTCTTCTAGGCGATTCCTATATGCATATATATCAGTGTGTTATTAGTCCTTTGGACAGCGTTATAATGAGAGAAATCAAAATTGAAGGAGCGCTGGACGAAACCCAGGGTAAAACGAACAGTATCCTATGAAACAGCGTTGTTCTATGTTTTTCTTTGATGTGCGCAGCTAAAGCGCTCGAAGCGCGTGATGTACATGGTGTAGGCGAGGGTCAGAAGGCGCAAGGCTGGCGCACTTTGCGTGCTTGGTTCCTCCTCCTTGAGCGCGTGCGAGTGCGCATGACTAGCGCACTTCGCGTCTCTTGCGAGCTGACGCTTTACCCAAGGTAGGGTTGGAATGTGCAAGGCTGGTGCGCGTGAACTGCGCGAAGGCGTGGGAACAGCGCGCGCGCGAGGCGCAAGAACGTGCATGAGTGTCGCATGGTTCCTCTTCATCAAGCCTCTTTGGTTGCGACTCTGAGGCGGGCTAGTAACTGGCAGAATGAATTCCTGCACAACGCGCTGCAGGTTAAAGGCGCGCCAATGGGAGGCGCTGTGAGGGGTGTAGAGGCGCCCTACAAGGTGATAGGATGCGCGCGATGTGCGCGCCTTGGGACGATTTCGCGCGAATTTGATTATATTGGCTGAACACGCGAGGAACGGCCATTTTCCTGCAAATGTGTTAGCGAGAAATGTATATAGTGAAGAATTAGGTGCAAATGTTGCGCGAATGGGCTGTAAGGGTGGTATATCAAGGCGCAATAGGCACATAGGTGAAAGAGAATAGTGCGCATCAGGGCGCGCAGGAACAAAATTGACATGGTAAGCAAAAGCGCGAAGAATGTGAATAAATGTGGGAAGTGCAAAGTTAAAGATGATGATAGGGGAGTTAGGCGCATATGTATGTGTCAGGCGCGCGCCTAAGTCGCGCCTGGATGGCTGACTGGAATATACTTTGTGTTGAATGACAGAAATGTGATTTAAAAGGGGAGAAACGATAGAAATGCGATAGTGTGAAAACTCTACTAAAATTATGAATGTGCGAGGCGTGGGAACGCGCGCGCGTATTGCGCGATGCGCGTGATCATGGCGCGTGAACAAGGGGTAGTGCAAGGATGAAATTAAAGTGTTTGGAATGGTCATATAGCTCCTTAAGAGCTTTAAACATGAAAGAGACAAAAAGCACGAAATGAGACGGGGGTAAATATACAATACCTCTAGGCGCGCGCATTGCGCGTCCTCAGGCGCAATATGGTGCGCCTGAGCTGCGCCAGGGTCACCTGAGACATGCTCTGCTTGGTGGTTAGGTGGCGTGATGCATGGATGCTTTACCGGCGCGCGATAGTCACTAGATGCAAAAAGCGCGACATGCGCGTGATCGTTAGTGATAGATGGAATTACCAGAGACAAACTCTGGTTGATGCAAGGTGCGACTTGAGCCTCTGATGCAGCAGAAGGCTCCTCTATAGGCGCGCTAAGGTGCAATAGATTTTTAGGGTCATCCCTGACCTCTGATGATGCGAACGGCGATAGCGGTGACAGTGGTGGTGCGATTGGCGAGGTTTCTTCCTTGAGCGATGCGATAGCGAGGGGCGAGCGTGTTTCTAGTGGTGCATTAGTGTGCAATAGATATTTAGAGTCATCCCTGACTACTGGCGAGGCGATAACGATAAGCGCGCGCGATGCGATAGCGATAGGTGCGCGCGATGCGATGGCGATAGGCGCGCGTGTTTCAACTGGCGTGTTAGTGTGCAATAGATATTTAGAGTCATCCCTGACTACTGACGCGATTGATGGTGATGGTGATGATGCGGATTGTGAAGGAGATGGTACTGCTGATGAAGGTGAAGAGGCGCCTGCAGTGCGCTTCTGGTTGCGCTTTGCGTGCGTGTGCGCGAGTTCGTGATCTAAAGAGATGCAGTCTGGCATAGCTTTGCGTGCTGGCGCAGTTGATGGCTGAGGTGCGCGTAAATCGCGCAAAGGCGCGGGAAAGGCGCGCGCGCGAGGCGCGGGAATAGAAACTGGTGGCTTTTGGTCAAGTACAACATCTGCAGATGCGCGATAGAAGAGTCCAGCTGTTGCACTAGCGCTAGTGGTCGTATCCTGCGTTGTGCGGCTCGCGTAGTATTGATCTAAGTTGGCAAATGGCACTACCATGGGCGCACTAGCTGGCGCGCTTGGCGCGGGAAAAGCGCGCGCAGGTAGCAGGAACTGCGCAGCTGCAAAGACGTCCATAAATGGGTATGGGTCATATGGATAGTGGTCTGGAAACTTGATCATAAGGCGCAAGCGAATTTGTGCCTGAGCATCGCTAGGGATTCCTTCCATGAATAAGCGGTCGCGTTCGACCTTTCCAATGCGGTCTTCATCCATAAGTGGCTGCATTACCTTCCTGAATGCGCGCAGGTAATTGCTGAGTTCTGTGCAAGAAGGCATTGGTTTGTTAGCATATTCGCGCACGATGGCGCGCAAGTCCGCGAGCGCATAGCGTCTTTTACCATCCCATCCAGGATACATTACCTTCACCTCATCTAAGAAGGCGTCATAATCATCTACTGCCGCTTCAGGCATGCCTCCCCATAGTTCTCGATCATCGCGCTCAAGGTAGCGAATAATACCTTTGATGCGGTCGAGTCCTTGGAGTCCTGCTTCATCAGCAAGCTGCTCATATGCGTCTATGAACTCGGCGAGGTTGTCTGTAGTGCCGTTGAACTTGGGCGCGTTTGTTGTGCCGCGGATGGGCATTCTGAAAGGCATTGAAGCGCGTGAAAGGTGCGCGCGTGAGGCGCACAGGCGTGGGAATGTTGCGCGCGCGCAAGGCGCGAGAATGCGTGACTAGAAATGGTTAGCTTTTGATAATGCAAAGAGATTGACCTGTATGCGTGAAATGGCGCTAAGTGCGCAAAACTAGATCTTGCTGACTGTTCCCCTCGCGGTGGGCTCCAGTTGTAGAAACAACAACACTGAGAGGAACAAATGATGCTCCAGACTGTGTCTAAAAAGTTGTAGGTCGTGCGTTGCCTAGCCTGCGTTACTTGAGTAGACAAGTGCGTTCGACCCTAAAGGGGAAGCGAGTGCAGCGAAGGTCTAGTGGTTGGCGCTGAAGGTGCTACTGGCTGGCCAATGCGAAGCGCGAGAAAGCGCAGGCACGCGCCAGGCGAGAAGGCGCGGGAATGCGCGCGCGTACTGCGCGAAGCGCGGGAAAGCACGCGCGCGTATGTGGAAAATGATAAAGACTAGACTCAAGTGATAATATAATGCAAGATAAGAGAAGGGAGATGCGAAGTATAGACAAATAGACTTCTACTAAGTAGTAAGTGAGTAGTAACAGGTAATTGAGAGATAAAAAGTAAAGTCTAAGGTAGGAAAAGTAAGTCAGTAATAGTATGTACTGCTGGCGCTTATATAGCGCGCCTAAGCGCGGTCATGCGGAGCCGAAGCGCTACCGAGTAGGTATGTAAAGATATATATATGAGTGAGAATCCATGATAAAAATAAAGGTGGAACTATGCTAATAAAGGAAATGGAAATATACGCACTAGGGAGCTTGGTGGACAGTGGATGGATGCTTCTGGATGGCTGGCGCCATAGGGCGCGCAAGCGCGGGAACGCGCGCGCGTGCGTATACATCGCGAAGCGCGGGAATGGTGCGCGCATGGCGCGCATTGCGCGGGAAAGCTGCGCCTCATATAGGAATTGCTGCAGACAGTACACAGAGTGGTGCTGCAAGTTGGTGCTGTATACTCCCTAGTGGAAACTGCCATATCACGCTATGAGAGGCATGATTCTCTACAACGTGTGAGCCAAATAGCTCAGACCTTTGTATTAACGCGTGATTCGGGTGAAGATGAGAGAACTAACATTGAGAGAGTCGATGCGTGATAGTAAGGCGAGAACAAGAGACTCGCGAATAAACATTAACAGCGAGAGAATTAATATTGAGGAGAAGGAAGAGTAGAGGATAGCAAAACTACTAGTACAGGAGAGATGTGAAGGTTTTTGTAAAACGAATCAGACGAGACTCTGGCAACACTACAGCGCGAGGAGTTGCGGAATGCAAAGCAGGCTACATTGGACAAATTCTGGAATACCAAGTAAACAATAGCACAAAGTCAAATGGAAACGCGAGGTGAACCGCACCGTTCGATCAAATGCTACTTTGACTACCATTAGAAGCAGGAGTATTTTCTTCATTCTCATCGCCATCATGGGCTCGTGCTTTCTTCTTTCCTTTAGCCTTCCTTCTCTCCTTTGCAAGTTCGGCCTTCATGTGAGATTTGGAAACACAGCTCTGGAAGGTATATGCGGAGCCCTCCGACATCCCGACTTTCTCTTCATAGAATCCAACACTGAAATGAGCCGCTGTAGGCAGATAAAATATGCCGTGATCCATCAGTTTCTCGACATATTGGGGAAAGTTCATGGCAGGATAATTAGAATGGACGGTCCTAAGGATGTCCTCAATATGTTGCGGCTCGTCGTCGTCGTCGGACTCCTCATCGCTCTCCATATAGAGCGCAAAAGTCCTCTTGAGCGGTTGGAGAGCCATACGAGCTTCTCCTCGTTCTCTCGCAAACATTCCTGAGTTACCAGAGGTCATCTCATCGGTGGTGGGCGAAAGGTGAATATGATTATGTATGACGGGTGATATGATTTCGGTGGACACCCTCTGGAGCGACAACGGAGTTCGCTCCTTACGTGTCTTTCGAACTTCATTAAAATGGGGTGTCCTGGGTAGAGTGACGAAGTCTGGAACTCCAGTTTCATACTAAAATCCACAAGAACATAAATTATGCCGTATCCTTGCAGGCAAATAAACGTGCACGCACCAAATATTTAGCCCACTCCTGCAGGTCCCGTGTGCACAATGGATAGTGTGGAGCGTCGGGATGAGATGCATCGACCCAGCAGAATGTGTCCTCTCCAAGCTGATGGTCGGAGCAGCGTAACTTACTTGTGACTGTTGCCAACTCTTTTTTGTACTCGCCCGCAGGAGATGTACCTGCCTGTTGTTGTATTTACCTCTCTTTTCGAGCCTGCAAGTTAATGTCACGTTGTGCCGCAGACTGCTTGAAACCATCCAAACACGTACAGTATTGAGAATTTCGATAAAAACTTGCTTAGTTTTCCTGCCAGATCCCTGTTCCGTCCTCGCAGCTTTGAAAGCGCTATCAAGATCATGCGATGTCAAAAGTCGATGAGGTGGGTCTAAGCGGCGGGCGGTAGACAAACGCCACCCCAAGTGTTGATATGTCTTTGAGACATCCATCGTAGCCTTAATTGAGTCGAGTATGTCTATGCGGCAATCTGCTTCGGAGTGAGAGCGGTCCACATAAGTAGTTGATTGGTTTCTATCCAGAGTGTGTAAAGGAATTCTAAACTCGACTAATGGACTAATGCAACACGACATGATCAGCATCTCATCAGACCTGAAATACACACGCTTAACGTACTTTTGTCGAGCTGAACCTGGCAAGGCTGTTGTGCGGTGAGTTCTTCTAATGATGGGGTTTGAGTCATCGGCTCATAAAAGTGCCGGACCGCGCACATGCGAGTGATCTCACTGGCCCCGACACTGGGCAGGTCCGGACGAGTTCCAAGGAGGAAAGCTGCGGTTTGTGCACGAGTACGCTGACGAGCGGAAGTAATTGATTTGACCATAGAGTTAATAGAAGACTGCAACCTGAGAGCGTCACCGGATATAGCGAGAAAACAAAATATTTGAACTCACCACAGCTTTATAAACGTGACGAAGGATTTCACCATACATTCAAATCATCTCGACTAGTATGCTGTCAATCTCAGAGAGAAAGGCTGGGAAAATAATGATTGTAAGCATCTTGCCCGGGGCTAACTACTTACGACTCGATACAGAACTGATTTGAGCCATTGACCGTGGCCTAAAATGGATCCTGCCAAGTTTAGCTTCGGCACCGATGAATTTGGAGTCAGAAGTTTAAAATGATGAATCTCACACAATTTAATCATATAAGTAGTGCCTCCGAGTTACGCTGAAAACGTCATGGAATGTTGTATACCATGACAGATCCCATAATCGCAGTTTTGGCAGTCTTCGGCTTATCACAGACAAGCGTTTTGATTGACTTGAATGCGCAGATAGCTATAGGCTGAGGTCGCAAGTAGTGTTGGTCGAGTTCACATGCGACAAGTGAAGCTAGTGAAGAACAGGGCAAGACTCCGAGTCAATGCGCCTTAATAATCGCCTGTTCAATGTTCAGGGTTGCGCTCAGTCAAGCCCATTGCCCATCATGATCGCACAGCTTTACCACGTCCGCCAGGTTCCTGGTCGAAAAGTTTGCGTCTGATCAAGGTATGACCTCCCGAAAGAATCGATGATAAATATGAGGGTCAGGATTGTCATTGGGTTGCTTTGACAAAATATTCAATATCTGAAATAAAACGATAAGCAACACGCACACAACATTGTCAAATCTGCCCAAGAAAGCTTCCGACGGCAGGCCGTAGTCATCATTTGTCAAGGATACATGCATTTCAATCATCTTTAGGCTATACTTCTGGTAGATACAGGAAATTCAACACATGACAGTCACACCTACCAAATATCCAAGTCATGACGGTCCGTACTTACAACAACCCGAAGGTCACGCTGACAACAAACAACCCTCGCCTTATCATACTCATGTCAGTAGATATTGTAACAACGAATATCGAGACTCGCACCTTAGGCATCTGACTGAGGGCCGTTGTCAGATGTCAAATTTTCCATAGCCACACCATCAGCATCTTCCTCAGGCACACACGACTTTACATCCCCGATGTGATCCAGGGTTAAGTTGGCGATAGCGAACGATCTGTAATTGTGGCTGTATGCACCCACATCAAAGTCCTTGGCCACCTCAAGATCCTCCCTGCTTCTTCCAACCAAATATCTCCGGAGAAAGGCAGCTTCCTTAGCATCGATGGTATATGTTTCAACTTCTTCTTGGACAATCATTTCAAGAAGTGTCTGATATCGGTCCTTTGCCTCGACCGCCCAAGCCATTCCCAGAACGGCCATGCGCTTGGCTTCACAGTCAGCTTCCTTCGCGGCAACAGCTTGAGCGATGACCGTCTGAGACAAGCGTTTCAGGCAATCCTCAAGGATCGATTTGCCCTAGCGTTGGGCTGGTCAATTGTTCTGAGATACCGTACGTCAAATTAACATACCCCTTCGACATCTGCCACACTCATATCATTGTCACCAGATTCGAGACACCTTCGAAAAAAACGGAGCTCTAACGCGTTTGGCACCAGACCATGGGGCTGCTCGTAAGGCTTGAACCTTTTTTGCGCATGCAGAGCGAAGCTAGGCAGGCGCTTCATAATGTTGGAAGGAGGGTGTGGAAGTGCAAAGAGTTCATGGTCTAAATCAGGGGAAGTGTCGCCAGATGTTGGTGATCGTTTACGACTGCTAGAGCGTAGTATGGAACGTGTTGTCATATGGCTGCGTTTCTTGTCACGGTGACGTGGACTCGAAAGGTCAGGTGGAGAACTGGGTGGAGTCTGGACGAGAATTTGAGACTCATCACTGCTATCATGGTCGTAACTAGAGTCTCCGAAAGAGCTTGGAGGAGTGGGATGGGTGTGGACAGAAGAAACTTGAGGATTCCGCATGATAGTGTCTGACCGAGACTGGAGACTTGTGATGGGTGTCGAATGAACCGGCGGGGATTGAAAGACTCACAAATCTCAGGCTAGCGCTGCATATTAACCTGTTCCTATCGCATTTTAATATCACTCAATTGGTCATACAGACCATACAGGAAAGCTTCCATGCGGTCATGCGTGGAACTCTCGACCAAAGCGTGCTCTTGCCACGAACGCACTGAGCAATTCCGAGTCTGACTCCCGGGAGATCTAAGGTACGATTCATGTAGCGCTAAAAAATCTGAAGCGGTTTCAATCAAACTTTGTGCTGCAGCTTCACTACTAGACTCAGCCGGCCTCAACCTCACATTTGTAAGTTCTTGTTCCAAGTTGCGCCAGGCCCTCTCCGAGTCAAGGCTAGGTCACTGCTGTCAGGACCATCAGTCGCCATGCCCTCGGGTGGATAACAAGTGTTATGGTTATCCATCCGACAATCGACACTTGTTATCCATCTCATGGTTGATGCTCATTATCCTTTTGACGATATCCGCTAGTGACTCTCTTCCTCTGAATTTCCCTTTTGCTTAGGTTGCTGCAACATGTATAACGATGGAACCCCCCACCAGCACAGTACTCAGGATGGCTCAGGCCAGTCATCGCCCAAAATAATGGTTCTCCAAGACGACTCTGATCCCAACCAGTCATTTGATTGGTTGCACAGCACCTTTGGGTGTAGCGCCTTGGACATGCAAAGGGCTTTTGATTTCAACACCCCCATCATGACCAGTGACCGGGTAGACGCAGAACCAGAGTCATTACCAGGCTCGCATCCCATGATCGATAACATCCACTACCCCCGCCTTTTTTCTCCCCAGGTTCGTCATGCACCGTACACCATCCCACGCCGATATCGTCCATCTCCGAGTCCTCGGGAAGGGACATCTCAAAGTGCAGCATCATTTGACCCATCTCCAAGTCCTGTGCTGGATGTGCTGCCCCCCGCACCAACAGCACCATTAGCACCATCTCCTGCGCTATCTCCTGCACCATCTCCTGCACCATCTCTTGCACCAGCAACCTCAGCTCAAATTGTGCCCTCTATTCTGTTTGGTCTTGCTGATTTAACTCAAGCAAAGTTGGTGGCACTGTTTCGGTTGAAGTGCAAAATCTTCGCTAGCTCCTTCTTACCGAACGACGACTCAGCTACAAAAAAAATGGCAACCGATTGCCTGGACGAAGTGTGCCGCAACAGCCATAGGTCCACTTGGAACATGAGCTGTTCCGATTACTGATTGAGTGCTACAATGACCTGTAGCTGAACTTTCCGCCTGGACCAAAACGACAAATGGCAAGGACGAGATCGTCAAGATGTGTAGCGCTCTTGTCACCATTAGAAAAAATATGCAGGCTTTAACCCGCAGTGCTGTACTCTGGGGGTACAGTTTGCATCAATTACTGCATACAGAGAAAAAGGGTGTGATAAAGGAATTTGTCAGTAGCCTTCTCATCAACGAGGCCTTCCTGCGAGGCATCATCACTGTTAGTCATTTTGTTCTTATTTCTTGTCCGAGATTCACACGCTACTCCTCCAGGTTAATGGAGAACGCGTTAATATCCCTTTTGCGCATCAAGCATTGCAGTATTACATTCGGCAGCTACTTTTCCACGACAAGCAGTACAGAAAGTTCATTGGCATCGAACGGAATCTCAAACCGTTGTACACTTATACAAGTGTTTTATTCAAGTGGGCATTGACTGAAATGTCCAGCGGAGCATTCAAAGATACGGATTTTAAAATCATCGATGCTACTGCGGAGCATGACGACATGGTAACACTATTTGAGACTCTGACGAAAGAGCAGATTGATGCTCTCACCACAAGCGTTTTTGATTAAGGTGAGCAGCTCAGGTGGACAAAGGACATCGCATTGCTGATACTACATTACTCAATCCAGCAGAGATCAAAGGGACCGACAGAAGTGGGCCAGCCTCACGGAGCAAGAGGCTTGAACTTGGAAACCTCACAGAAACGCGTTAAATTGGAGTGCCGGTATCGATGTAGCATAGTAACAGTAGTATAGAGCGATATGCCAGTCTTGTATTTGCCCACAAGACTGACAGTGCAGACGGTTGTATTCAGAGTCATGAAAGATTGAAAAAATCGGGCCATATGCCGAGTGAATGGACCTAGAGTCCTGTTCAACCTCACTGATGCCAAGACCTCTGGTTTCTGCAGCTCAAGATCAGGAAAAAGCGGTCAAGTGGTACAAGGTCACGGTGAATGTACTATAGTTTCACAGATGTAACCAATAGCTTGCAAAGTAGCGATTCCGTGCTGGATATGTACAGGGACTGACAACTGTCCCTGTACCCTCTTCTAGGGTACACTGGTGGCAGGTCCCAGAAAATTTCTCCGTGAGCTCGATCATGACGGCTCCACACCGGCCCGGTAGCCACGATCTCTTTTGGACTTTAGCTTTGTCATCATGACTCCAGCTGTTTGGTTGTGCTCAATTGCTCGTCTCTGTTCAAGTTGTTACTACTATGGCTTCCGGTTCATCCTCCACTGTCAATCTAGCTTTCTCCCGTGTCTCTCGTGATTTCTGACCGCGAGCTTGCAGACGATCAGGTCGTCTGTTATGTCATTATGTGTCCTGCGCAAGTGTTTTGGGTTTTTAGAGGTCTCCCGGCACGAGCGTACAACAGAAGTACTTGGGAACGATCAATAGGAGACGAAAAATGTGAAATGATTAGAAGGGTACAGGAGGGTACAGGTAGTGTGCCCAGCCCAGGGCCATTAATATTGTGAATACTTAGTAGTTACACTCAATGTTGTTTCACGGCATTCGCCGAATTAATATGTCATGATTACACCCTTATCTTGTGACTACTACCACACTAGTGCTGTTGAACAGTCATGCCAACTTTAACTGTGGCTAACACTAGCCTTTATGTCTGCCATATATCCCTCATATTATGAACCTGCAACTAACCCTCTCCACAGGGAACACCTCTGCCTATGACTTGGAAGTCAAAGGTTGAAAATGGCCATCTCACTGATGTCAAATCAGTCATTCCAGTTTTCAGACCACTAGGTAATGGAACTGAGTGTATGATCACCACCTCCAATTCGAAGACATCCTTACCACCTGGCATCCGTGAGACCGAAAAGACCAAGATACCCAAACTACAACAGGCTTCTGCTGTGGTTATGGTCCCCGCGCGTCCTTCATTTGACTTGGACAACAATAACCTGTGTCGTCCAAGTCATAGCCTTACTTCAAGTACGTTATATGAGAGTCGAAGATCTAACCGATTCTGATTGATATTTGAAGATGGGCGACGGATACTGAAAGAAATAACCAAAAGGACTCCAGAGACTGGCCGTGTCATGGTGAGTGAGTGTTTTGAGCGGATTCTCCCATGCTTATCAAATATTGCAGGAGTTTCACGGTGTTACGCCGCGGGAGTACTATGTATTACAAAATGTGCTAGAAGAGACGGGCCGAGTAAAGCCCAGGCGCGTTTATTATTTCTGTTTCTGGTGATTAGTATTAACTAAGAAGTTAAGGCTCTCCTACGACTCTAACGAGCGCATCCTCCTTGTCGACATGCCTAGTGCCATTCACGAAGCGCCATTTACCAAACTCAAGGATTCCCTTGCCTCTACATTGCAAAGTCTTCCTTACGATCATAAACTCATTTGTTCGGCCGTTAACATGAACTTAGCGTTAGAGATCGAAGGTGCATCAGTCACGCCTGATATCTCTATCGCGTTGATGAAAGTGAAAGGACTCCGCAATGAGCTGTTGATTCCGTTCATCGCAGAGTGCGCATGCTCAGAGACCGTGGCACACGCTTTGGATAAGATGAAGAAGACTATCAGGGCTCATCCGGAGGTCACTATGGCCATCTTAGCGGTAGTCCGTGAGGCGAAGGTGTACGAGTCTCCGAAGGAAGGTTCCGTCGCATCAGCAACTCTCTTAACTTCGCAGAGGCCTATGCCTCGTAGTGAATTCATCGCCGAAGAGTTCCCGCCCTGCGAACCTGTCGAGATCGCGGGTCATACCTGGTGTCATCTCAGCTCGGTGGAGTACATGGTGTGGGTAAAGCCAGACGATGCAGCGCAGTTAGATCTTGATGATGAGGATGAACAGTATATGGCATGCGGCGTACGTTTTTGATCAGAGTCGCTGACTCGAACATCTTTAATCCTGATGCAGGCATTGTTCCCTGCGTTCCACATGGGCGCCGTCATGAATATGATCCAACGAGGGTTGGAAAAGGTTAGGGATGCTTTTGCTGCTTACAGTGAACACCTCAATGAGACCGTCGATGTCACTCGCCTCGAGGAAGCTGAAGTAGTTTTTTCAATTGATTGGGACGACACCATCACATTAATGCATGATGCGGTGCTCTCAACCTCTTACGCTCGGTACAAACATTGGCATGAGGATGCCCAACTCAAAGACGAGCCTGTGCAAATCACAACAACCAGAAAACGCATATGGGATCCTTCATATTCCCCATCTGAGTCTTCAGCATCGGATGACGCTGACTTACAGGAGACATCCACTCGTCTTTCTCGTGGACGTCCCAAGCGCAAACAGCGTCCCACCTCTCAGCCTCCTCCTCACAAGTCCAAATTAACTGGTGAGAAACACCGCGATTAGCTGCACTCCATGAACAGTACCAGTGGGTAGAAAGTGTCAGTTATCATTTGACGGTATCGGATTGTATTTCTGACTCAGACTCAACAGTGTTACTAAAGTCGACATGTTTCTCATGATGAACTCCGAGTCTCGCTACAATCTTTGGCAGGTTAATAGAACCGTGTACTACATATCTCGATACTATTCCAAGTCCTCACATAGTACTAGTACTACTATCATGAACAAATTCTGCTGTTGTGTCGTGCACCTCCTGGTTTCCGCAGAGGGCGAGGCCCTTGGAGATATAGCCGATCAAGGAGGGCTCAATGCTAACTGACTATGTCCGAGTCACCATCCAGGTTAACGCATATTAAGTGGGGCCTGACAGGTCAGCATATTTTACCTTGGTTGCATCCTGAAGCGCGTCGTTCCAGGCAAGCTGTCTCGCCATGACGAATGAACGATTGGCAGTCACGGTAATCTCAGGAAAGGAAAAGACCAGACATGAAAAGGTTATAGATTACTCATTGATTTTGGCGACGCTCGTACAGTACAATGCGGTTCTGATTATAGCAGTTCTGCAGCAGATATGTACAACACTAGTATACGAGAACACATCAGAACATGGCATATCCAGCCATACATCCTCGAACAACTTACCATTATTCCCGCGAATGAACACGTCCCCGTATCGATTCGTGACTACCCCATTCACATCTTCCTCAGTCTACCCCAGCACAATGTTCATATATCCATCTAGACATGAAAGCACGCCTACGCACATAGGCTTGGTTTTAGATTGATGCAAGGCAAAGGAAAGGATACCTCAATAATCAACACCTGATGTGAGATGCACAATAACCTTTTCCCGACCACGCCTTTAAAGAAATCTGTTGGTGTGCCCGTTGATACTGATGCTGATGGTGGAGGTGGGTGTGTGTCGATATCTGGTGGTGGAAGCGTTGACTCGTCCATGATGAAAGTCGAGTCCAAATCAAAGTCAAATATTTGGACTTGTTTGGTTTCCGCGATGCGACCTTGTTGATTTCACCCGAAATTTGTCGCGAAGGGTGATTCAAAGAGCGCACGCTTGATAGGATCATGCCAAAAACAGACTTGGTCCACTCGGAATCTCGGATGCTCAGATCTCTGACTCGGGCTCCCCCATATCTGACTCGTCGTAGCATCTACAGGTCACAAGTTAGCTTTCTTCGCGTCTATTCGACAGCCATGCTACTCCAATAGCGTCTTCTTCGCAACCTGCCCAGATACCCGCCCTCGATGGACCACCGTGACACGCTGGAAATGCAAAGAAACCAAAAGAGAAAAAGGACAAAACGGTGGCGGCAGCAGCATCTCAGTATCCACTTGAAGTGAGCAATCTTCGCAGATGTTCTTCAAACTTTGACTGACTTATGAGCAGCTCCAACCACTGCCATCAGATTGTGCGTGCCCTTTATTTCTTCATCTATGTTGTAAACTCGTTGCAGCTGACTCAAGTAAATGTCATTACTCCCTCGAATGCATCAATAGTACCAGAGTATATCATTCTGAATGTGCGTTATCTTGTGCAAGATCCAGAGGTGTAGGTCCGGGCAATGTATGCGCAGTGCATTGCTCCCCTAGCTCAGACTGCCGACCGCTATCTCGAGATGGGGCAAGCCCTTAAGGCATACGGTGGTTCTCCTGGGATCAATGGTGACAGACAAGAATACGAGGAAATGCACTTCGAGGCAAGCCATATGAACACTCTTTGCTTTTCCCCTTATCTAAGACTTGTTGATAGGTATCGTACGATGTCATGAAACAAGACCTCCTCCTCTCCATCCAGGAACAGTTGTCAATGCTTCTCATGGATCCTTCTCCCATTGTTAAGAGAGCGGTGCTGCATAATATCAATGCACTTTGCATCTTTCTTGGCAGTCAAAGAACGAACGATGTCATCTTGAGTCATACGATCACGTACTTGAACGACCGAGACTGGCACCTTCGTCACGCGTTTTTTGAGAGCATTGTCAATGTCGCAGCGTGTGCTGGAGGTCGGAGCTTAGATGAATATATTCTGCCGCTGATGGTACAAGCACTTTCTGGTGAATTTTACTGCATGGTGGAATGTTTCTGATACCCCTGGTTTCAGATGTGGAAGAAAGTAGCACGGGTACTCGCCGCCCTCACTAGCCTCTGCGAGTTGGGTCTGTTTCAGAAGATACGCATTTGGGAGCTGATGAGTACCGCTCTCCCGTTTTTCTACCATTCCAATGATCGGATACGGCAGGGTATGGGCTATAAATCCCTTTGATCCGCAAGACGCTCACAGTTTGTGCAACTTCAGGTGCAGCCTCCTTAATTGCGGCTGTAGCGAAATGTCTACCTCAAAGTGACGTCTGGTGTATCATATACCCTTCCTTGCGTCATCTGTTGCGTTCGGATGTGAAGGAGGTTGAAGAACAGAGTCTTTTGTTGGCAATGAAGTCACCGGTAAGCTGGATTTTCACAGAGCTGGATTCGCTACTCATGATTTAAAGTTGCCACGTCCCGTTTCTGATGGGCGCTGTCCAATGGGCAATGAAAGCAGAGAAAACCTCCTTTTGGAGGGGACATCGTAGACCAGCATCCAAGGTGGAATCCCCGAGGGAAAGCATAGTTTCCATGAGAAAGGGGGGAAACACGACTATTGGACGCAACAAGTCAGAAGAGTGAGTTTCTCGATTTCAAGTCTCCGTGGGGCTAATATGTGCAAAAGGGACGAAGTGCAGTTGCTGAAACTGCAGAACCTTGGTATGACATCCGCTGATGAAGCGAAGCTCACGGCGATGCGGGATTACATCCTCAAGCTGGCTAATAATGCATCAAGGTTGGTTTTTCTTTTGATATCCTCTGGCTTTTTTATTGAACTTGTAGTAGTTTCGCATCCAGACCAAAAACAGAACCAGAATTTGAAAGGAATATTCGTTCTATGGGAGATATTGAACTACAGAAGTTATCTGTTGTTCCTCAGACAGTCTTCCTCAAATCAAAGCCCTCTATGTCTGATCTAATACCCAGACCTTCTCGCTTGGCATCCTATTCACGCAGGCCAGGTGACCTCCCAGGACGCTTCAATACACCACACATGAGCAGGGCTTCCAGTGTCGACCGTGGAGCAACTAATCCTGCACTGGAAGACCTAAAGCCGAGATTAGCTGCTATGAGCGGCTCTTCATCGTCACTCAACCTCACCGCTACTGCTCGGGAACGCCAGGCAGTGCAATCCCCCTCTCTACCGCTGTAGAAGAGGAATCTTTGCTATAGGTGGAAACACTAAAACTAATGGGGGCTCTACAGCAAGACCTGGATATGAGAACTCGACTCGACCCAAAGGACAGCTACTGAGAGAAGTTCCTCGGTGATGAAATGGAGGGAGACTCTGCTAACTAGACGGGCGCTAGCAGGCGCGAGAAGGCGCGCGCGACGGCGCGCGTAGGCGATGTGAAGGCGCGCGAGATGCGCGCGTGAGCGAGAGATGCGGAGGGTACGCGCGTAAGCGGGCGCGCGCTTGAACGATGATAGAGATGAGTCCTTAAGAGAGTAGCAAGAACACAGGTGTCAAACAGTGGAGGGGTATTTTCAGATCTCTAGTATTGGAGGGAGAACTATACAATTTGCAGTAGATCAAGATAAGGGAAAAGTCAGTCCCAGAACCGAAGGAATCCTCCCTTTATTTAAGAAGGGAGATTACACTATGCGTAACCATATCAACTTCTAAATATATTCTAAGTTTAAATAGACTCTCAGTATGTAAGCGCAGAGGTCGGACCGAAGGTTCGTTAATTCAATGGGAGAGATAAAAATAACGTACCAGTAAATCAGCAAGGACAAAGGACAGAGGGACGGACGGTAGGACATGGGCGCGGAGACCTAGAATGAGGCGAAAGAACACGCGCGCAAGGCGCGAGACAATTAAGGTGCGCGCGAGATGCGCGCTTGACTGGTCCTATGGATAAGAGCTGGAATGTATTGGGGATTATTAGGGTAAGGACCGCTTATACGGCATTGAGACGCGAGAGTCTCTACACCGCCTTCAAACCTGCAGCCAGCAACTCTTGCGCTTCGTGCTCAGCCTGCGGGACATGATCGCCCGAGCAGCCCGACAGATTCGGTTGTGTCTAATACTAATTCATCGACTATCCGGACTGCGCATCGGTTGCATGTTGGAAGTACAGACGGACAGAAGGCTGCCCCTGCGGTTGGCTCATCTAATACGAATGCAGTAGGGTTATGCAGGCACCATCTAAGATGCGTGCAGAAGGTTCTCCTGAACAACCAGGAAGATCATCACCAATTTCACTTGCTGGAATTGCAAGAGGTGTGATCCGACCCCGTATAGCCTCCATGTTGCCTATCTCGACCTATGGTACGTTTTAAACCATCATAACATCTGCTTGCATGATTTCTGATATGGTTTGTAGATGGGCCGGAGCCTGGCATCAACAATTGCGAGTTGCAGCATGACTTCGATCCAAAGATGCATGAAGGACCTATTCGTCGACGCAATACAGCCAGACAAAGCTTCATTACGCGCGATAGCAACAACCGGCGAACAGAAGCCACTCTCATTGCTCACCTCCAATCTCACACTGGCTGCGTCACCGGGTTGGCTGTATCTCCAGGTCATGTGTTCTTTGTTTCATGTTCAGATGACATGTCTGTTAAAGTATGGGATACAGCACAGCTGGAACGCAGTGTGACGAGTAAACCTTGCCATACGTATAGTCAGCATCATGCGTGTGTCAAGAGCGTATGCATACTGGAGGGCGTGCATTGTTTTGCTAGTGCAGCGGAAGACGGAAGCTTGCATGTCATCAGGGTACACGTCAACCAAAGTGGGTCTTTGCCGAAGTATGCAAAACTTCAGACCATTCGAGAATATCGAGTGGACTCGCCTGGCGAATATATTACATGCATGATTCACTACAATTCAGGTAAGGATATGTTTGGTTCCAGCTTGCTTGGTGAAACATATCTTATCAGATGTCGCCTCGAATCTTGTCTTTGCGACAACACACTCTGTTATCACCATCCTGGACTTGT
The DNA here is from genome assembly GCA_016647645.1 of Suillus variegatus. NCBI lineage: Eukaryota > Fungi > Basidiomycota > Agaricomycetes > Boletales > Suillaceae > Suillus > Suillus variegatus. The sequence goes on along the minus strand of JABBWF010000293.1, from coordinate 7,613 downwards.
GAACCATGCGAGTCTTACAACATATGCAAAATCCACGTCATTTTGGACCCATAACCTGTATGTGTCTAGACCGCAAACGCATGTGGATTCTCGTGGGCACTTCTATGGGTGTGCTCTCACTCTGGGACCGACATTTTGGCCTACTTATGAAGAGCTGGCAAGTTGGCAAAAGTTCTTCAGGAAAATTTGCAAGAGTAAACCAATGTATCATCCATCCAACCAAAGGGAAAGGGACTTGGGTAACGGTTGCCATCGAGAGCTGGAAGGGTGGTTTAGACTGTGGGATTTCAGCAAACTTGAGCGTACATATGTGGTGGCTGGCCCAGAGTCAGAACATGACAGGCCATCGTACAGGTGAGAGACTACGTGTTCCGCTAAAGATCTTTTGCTCACTACGACTTTAAGCACTGTGCGAGCCACAGATGGTTCTCCATACGTCAGTAACGTTGAGACATGGGCACATTCGTCCAGCTCAGCTAGTCAGAGCAATCGACCTCCGCAAAGGATGTCGATGATTACCCACAACCAACAGAACCTTCTCAGGTCACATTAGGATATCGTGACTTGTCTGGCTTGCATCGATTCCCCATTCCGAGGAGGCATTGTGAGTGCCGACAGAGCCGCAGGGGTGATCAAAGTATGGAGGGTCGGAAGCACCGACTCGTAGTGACCTGCATATTTACTTTGAGTATTATATCTTGTTTACTTGCTTCCGTACACTTTGCCATGCTATCGATTAGATTCTACTGTAGCATCGAGCGCGCCTAAAGCTAAGCTTTTTACTGTGAGTTTATTTATCAAAAGCTTCGATCCAAACAAACCAACATTATTAGACTTTTCTCTCACTAACCTAACTTTACGTGTACTACTACAGTCTACAGACAACCAACCAGCATGAGAACAGCCCATGGAGGTGCCCGCGGGGGAAACCACATGCTCATGGAAGAGCGAACACTTCTCTTCAAGTCAGAGATCCAAAACCCACGCCTCACATTCAAATGGAACATGTTGCATCAGTTACTAGCCGGAGTAGTAGTAGCGAACTCGAGCAAGGCGGGGATGCGTGAGACCAAATACCTTGACTCATTCTTAGAGCTTATCTTTATTAGGTGCTAGCTTGAAGGATTCCAAGGTGCAGGAACGGTACAGAGTGTTTGTGGGTGAGAAGGTGGGTGTGCACTGTGCTTGATGGCATTCGGGATGAGGTGGCATCATGAAGATCACAGCTACACAAGTTCTGGACAGAGAAGCAGACGAAGGATGGGCAGGAGAATATCTTAATTTTGTTTCGTGAGTCTCGCATCCCTTCTTGACCAAGAATCTATTCCAAACTTTACTCCACAGGAAAGCTTAGAGAAGGAATCTTCGCGTCCAAGCAGAGCGATGCCTATGCAATCGAAGGTATGTTAACTTGATCTTGCATTAATTTTTTTATCGTTTATATATCCTGCAGTGTACGAAACCTCTCTTTGCCTCTCCTCGCTATTCTAACCTCCAATCAGCTCGGTGCTGATACTGCTTCTTCACCACTTAATCGCTGGGTATCCATCACAAAACTTTGCACATCTTTCGTACCTCTTGCCCAACGTGCTCGATAGGACATCAGAAGCATATTCATGGATATCAAATCTAGCAACAAGCCTCCGCACCCTTAACCACATCAAGGTTGAAGCACTTTCATGGCACGATGCACACAGGCAGTTCCTTTCTGTTTCCAAATCATCTGACGAAACAAATGACGTGCTGGTCCGTCTATCACAAGATGCGGTGCATGCGCTGGTGGAACGGCTGAGAAGCAAAGCAAGGGATAAGGCGTGGGTGCTGCTGCGCAGTGCATACAGGGAGCTATCAGCTTCAGAAGAGACTCAGACTTGGATGGCCAAATGCTTACTGCTTTCAACCGAGCAGACGTCTAGATCAGGTCTTTCTTTACAGGAGTGGATGGATGGGCGCGTGGGTGCTGCTGCGCAGTGCATACAGGGAGCTATCAGCTTCAGAAGAGACTCAGACTTGGATGGCCAAATGCTTACTGCTTTCAACCGAGCAGACGTCTAGATCAGGTCTTTCTTTACAGGAGTGGATGGATGGGCGATGCCGAGACGGTCACCTTCGGCCGAAGGAAGGGGCAGTAGGAAGATGGATTGTCTGCAAGGTCAGATGACCGCTACTACTTGTATTGATGTTAATCTAGTGTACTATAGAATGGTTATGATAACTTGCGGCCTCAGAGTGTCCTACAGACATTGGGGTACATGGCACAAACTCTCTTCTTCTCGTATCTGAGCTTCAACCGAGATCCATCTTGCCCATGGGCGACTGGTTCTATAGCCTTATCGGAGGCTGGATTCTCCTCTGATGTTTATTCGACCTTCTTCTGCATCTTCTTCCCGAAGAACGAGCTTGCCTTCGTGTGCTGCATGCCATTCGTTTGGGAATGCACCTACAACGTCTGGTCACCTCCAGTAGTCTGCATTATATGTGAAGTGATTGAATAGTGAGCCTCATCCCTTTCTAGATCTGGAAGGAAGCCTCTGATACATCGCAGTTTGGATACATCGACACAGTGGTCACCGTACATTAGTATAATGATGAGGAAACGAACTCATCTGCCTAGGGTTCTCCTATCACCCCCAACAAACATAGTCGATTATGTGAACAATCGACAGAGCCATGCGCGACATGAGGGAAACACTTCGCTCCATGGCCAAGTTAGAGAGTTGCTTCGCCCGGAAATGGAGACAATCGTGGAGCTTGCATTCATGCAAGAGCGGTAAAGTGTGTTGTGATAGGTGAGAAAGTAGTCTAATACATCATGACTGTTCTTCCATATCAGCGTACTGACGTGGCCTGGAATAGGCTGTATAGGCTTCCTTCGTTTACTCCATGACAGCCAACGTGAGGACTCGTCACTCCCTCATGTGCCTTTTGCGCCCATTCAAACCTATTTTTGGTACTGCTTCGTGTTCCGCCGCCTCTCCTACCTCACTGCCTCAGGTAAATTGCGTAGCAACCTGATATTTGTTTCCTACTCTCGGTAATCGCGAAGTACTGGGGTATTGAAAGGTACCGATACTATCGAGCTCTTGGGCGTGTTACGACACTAGGTCGTGTGCGAACTTGGATGGGATCTACAACAGCAAGGCCGAGAAGACGACGTTCAAGTGCTGAGGTTGGTCGGCTTCCACAGAAGAGCGGAAGTTGCGTACGCCTTGTAGAGCGATGATAGCGGTTACAGACGGAAGGTTCGTGGTCGATGAGGACAAGCTTCCGAAGGTACGATCCGATGTCAGACAAGGTAGCTTTATGAAGACAAGGGAAACCAAGTAGGATTACAAGGTTCTAGGATCTGTAGACCAAGTAGATTAAAGTAAGGATCATCTACTTTAATCGTCGTCCTTATATAAGGATACTCTATCGTATCTAAGCTCAGCTTGAAGCTGGGTTCTAAGTGCTTATCTATCGAGTCAGAGATACCGTCCACGAGGTATGGCTTCTATCTATGATAAGGAGCACGAGGCATCCTTCTATCAGTACACGAGGCAACACGAGGCTTGCCTTCTATCTTGATATCATTAATAGGTCTTCTAGACCTATGTCGTCATAGCGGTCCAGACCGCTTATCTAATCCGGCATCTTCCGGAGTTCTCTTCTATATCGGTCCGGTGTTCTATCCTGTGTTCTATCACCAGGGGCAGGTGAGGCCCGGGTATCGTCTGTAGCCGTGCAGGTGGCAGAGGGCATGGTGGCAAGGGGACTCATGTAGCGTTGTTGTAACATTACCCCACTACTACGGTCGAAGTCACCGACTTCGTACAATCTAAACTGGTGTTCGTCGGGGGTCTTCCATCGTCGGTGTCGTTGGTAAAGGAGTGAGTGACGTGGAAGGTGTAAAGGAGGCGGGAGTTTCTGGCACAGGGGAAAGTTCGGGTGGATACCGAAGTTCAAGATCCCGGAGTGTCTTGTGGTTGTGCTCCCAATCTACGAGAGCTTCAAAGAACTTCTCGTCATCTCGGAACTCTGGGAGGACTATGCGTCCGTCGAGTCGAGGGCAGTGGATGGACAGATGGTCTGGTCCTAGTTCATCGCAGATGCAACAAACGTAATCTGGACATTTCCTAAACTGATGTCCTTCCCTTCCGCAGCGTCTACAGGATGCTATGCGGGTACGATCAATGATAGCCGCTTTTCGTCTAAGCGGGCGTATCGGGCGGGGTTCTTCATTATCGCTTCCTTCTACGTTCTTGACAGCTCTGTTGGCAATGTCTACGAAGTCGAGCGGGAGTAGGTGGAGTGCGAATTGTCTGATCCGCTTCTGGAGATGTAAGACGGCGAGTTTCTTCACGTCTTCATCGAGGTCATCACGATTGGCTACGTCTTCCAGTAGCTTCGTGGTTCTTATAATGCAGACGGCTAGCGATGTGCCTGCTGCAAGTCTGGCGTCTTGTTCACCGAGTATATCGTCGATGACTCGGGAATACGCTGGGGTCAAGATGGCGGCTTCATTGAATGCGCCGTTCTCTATCATCCTGAGGACTCTTCCGTAGTCGGAGTCCTTCAGTGCAATCTGGACAGAGTCGTCGTCGAGGGGATTCGTCATGATATAGGTGGGAGTTTTCCGGGGAAAGATGTTCGAGGATCGAGAGGGTTTATAACCTTCTTCCAGATCAATCCAAGCTCCGATTCAATCTAAACTTATCTTCGTCGTTATCATGTCTATCGTTCTTATCATGCCATGAGGCAGAGGATCTTCTCGTTATCTTTGATACGAGGTTCGGTTCGCCGCTATCAGAGGGAAGGTGCCGTGATAGGTACAATCTATAACCTTTCGTTTGACACTTAAGGTTCATCATCAGAGGGTGGCGGTCATTGCCATGATGGTTCGTGATCGATCTTTTGTTGGATAACATCCGATCGTCGTTCTAGAGGGTTCCATGGGCTTGCAGGAGTTTCCGTGGAGTTCGTCTCGTGATAGTTTAGCCTCGTTCCGGAGGATCTTCTTCTTCTATCTTTTGTTAGATGTTCACATCAGATATCGAAGGTTCTGTGCGTGAGATACGCGGGGGTCTTCTTCAACCTTTTGTTTTAACTCGTGGTTCATACGCAGGTGTGTCGAAGAGATCAGTGGATAAGGGGTTCCGAAGCTTGCAGGAGTTTTCCGGAGTTCGTCCTTTGTCCGATAGTTTTACGTCATTCCGGACGATCGTAGTTTAAGGTCGTTCCGGACTCAATCAGAGACAAGGCAGTCTTCTGTTCGTAGTTTTATATCGTCACGGATAATCGTACAGTTTAACGTCGTGCCGGACGTACGAAGGTATCGAAGTCGTCATCAGAAGTGGTCGGAGTCGGGAGTGTGGAGAAATAAAAGCAAATTCGAGGATTTTACCCCCTTCCTAAGCCATATAGTCACCGACTATATTTATCTTCTAGAAGTCGAAGCCCGGATCAGGGCCGTCGTAATCGAGATCGTTTCCTTCAAGATCTACCATCCGCACGAACTGCGGACGTTCATCATCATCGTCTTCCTCCTTCTCATAAAGGTCCGTGAATTGGACAAAACTAGGTCCTTCTGCGATGATGCGATCAATGGTCATTGCTTCATCGGGATATTCTGTGGGGATCTCCCCGGACGTCGTGGTGAGGTTGAGGGAATTCGGTGGTTCATCGGCGATGTCGGAATCATCAGCCGGACTGTCGTAAAACCTGAGTTTCTTGGCTGCAGGTGGTTCTGCGGTTTGAACCGCTCTTCCCTTTCCGAGAACGGATACCGGTTCTCCGGAAAAGACAAATCTATCTTCCATCCGTATTTGGGCTGGTTCGGGTTCCAGTCTACGCGCCTTGGAAACAGGCGGTTCTTCTGTCATCGTTGCGCATCCCTTCCCAAGGACAGACGCAGGCTCCGCCGAGAATTCATATCGGGCGGGTGCGGGATCTATTTTCATCGGCTCAACAGCCGGTTCAATCTTCGTCTGCTGAAGAGCAGGTACAATCTTCTTCATAGGCGGCTTTTCAGGATAAGCGTGGTCGAATATCGAAGCCGGTCTAGAAGTCTTTTTCTGAGTTGTCTCCGGATCAGTGGCCGGTTTCTTCTGTTCGAAGTTCTTGGCTGCAAGGTCTATTCTTGGCAGCGATTCTTTCTTCGACACGGTTTTCGTGGGCCGTGGTACGATCATAGAGGGATTGGAATACTGCGGTTCCTCTGGGACCGGTGCAATCTTGGTGGTCGGAGCTAGGCTATTAGAAGCACTAGCGCGGGGGTTTCTGGGAGTTGTCGGGGACACTGATCGTTCCCTCTTCTTCTCCTTCTTTTCTTTCTGGAAGAGTGGCGTCTTGCCGTTCTTCTTCCGATCTGAATCAATCTCCCTTTCCTTCTTTCGGGAATCTGCGGTGCTCTTAAGAGTCACCGTGCCGGTCATCCAGTTGATGGCGGGGTTCTGGCTGCGAAGCCAAGGCAATCCGAGCAGGAACTTGTCTTTAGGAGCAAGTTCGGCAAGGTAAAACCTTTCGGTTATCACCCGTTCGTCGATCTGAAAGGTGAGGTTGCAATACCTCTCTATCGGCTTCTTTCCGAAGTCGGTTTCATCAGCGTTCGAGAGCACTAAGGGTTGCTCAAGCTGGTGCGTCGAAATTCTGTGCTGCGTGATAATGTTCTCATGAACGAAGGACTCACACGCCCCCGAATCCACAATCATGGTGGTCGGGCTCGGGGCAGTTCTCTTTCTGGAGATCAGGGTGGCTTTCACCCGTAGTTCGTTCATCGTCCCGGCTACCTTGATGGTGCGCAAACGGGGTTCTTCTTCGATCATCTTTCTCCGTGGGGTTCGGGTCCATTGAGGACAGCCCGCGGCTTTGTGGCCGATGTCATGGCACACAAAACATTTCTTCTCTCGCAGGCAGAGGCGAGTTTCCTTTCCGGTGAGGTGCGCAGCGGCAAAGGTGTTTCTGGTGGATGTTGCCATATTGGAGATGGTTCTATCCTTCTTCGTAGTGTTCCCTGCAGGAAGTCTTCTACTGTGACAGCGGTTCTTTAGGTTCCACGACTGGTCAGGCCGGTGCAATCTGAGATCTGGGATCTTCTGGTTCTACAGGCTCCGGTGGGAGGCAGGTACGTTCAAGGACGTCACAGATGGTGACGGTCGAATGAAGACTTTAATCTTTTGTTACGACACTAGGTCGTGTGCGAACTTGGATGGGATCTACAACAGCAAGGCCGAGAAGACGACGTTCAAGTGCTGAGGTTGGTCGGCTTCCACAGAAGAGCGGAAGTTGCGTACGCCTTGTAGAGCGATGATAGCGGTTACAGACAGAAGGTTCGTGGTCGATGAGGACAAGCTTCCGAAGGTACGATCCGATGTCAGACAAGGTAGCTTTATGAAGACAAGGGAAACCAAGTAGGATTACAAGGTTCTAGGATCTGTAGACCAAGTAGATTAAGTAAGGATCATCTACTTTAATCGTCGTCCTTATATAAGGATACTCTATCATATCTAAGCTCAGCTTGAAGCTGGGTTCTAAGTGCTTATCTATCGAGTCAGAGATACCGTCCACGAGGTATGGCTTCTATCTATGATAAGGAGCACGAGGCATCCTTCTATCAGTACACGAGGCAACACGAG